>WBNQ01049864.1:4096-18410 GCA_013401375.1 Spizella passerina | reverse complement strand
CACAGAAAATTTGTGTTCAAACTCAGATTCGGCTCACTTAGTCCAAGCCATCTGACGCTGTTATAAAATCATTGAATGAAACTCTTAAAAGAAATGAGTGCTGTCTTTTACTAAGTGATGAACCCTCATGTCAAATACCAGGGAACACAGACAAGACCCCAGCTGTTAAAAAGCTGGAGCTCAAGGCTCCAGGGAAGAAGAGAAAGGAGGGAGGTACCCAGGGAGTTCTGCCTGTGCCAGCCTTTCTTTGTCCATAGAGAAAACCCAGTTAATGACTATTAAATCACAATACATGCCAAGGTACTCTAAAAGATCTCATTTGATAGAGGAAAGAAGCCAGCATTGAACTGAGAACAAGTACAACAAGGAATGGACTGGAGAAATGAATAGGAAATTTAAAAAGATAGCACATTATTTGTTCCCAGAAGCACAGCATAAGATGTTGGATACAGCAGGCATGTCCACCATTGTTCACATGATGTCTTTGTTAAGAATGTAATTTAAGTTTTTGTGTAGAATACAATATATAACCGGGACAGATAAATGAATGTCACATCACCCAACTGAATAGTCTGCAACTGGAAGAAGTAATATAAAAATTAAGCTTGTACAGATTGCTTCCAAATACTTCAACAAATATTTACACATTTTAGAATGCATCTATTAAGTTCACGATAAGAGACTGAAGTCCAGTAAAATTAAAAAGGCCATTTAAAAATATTAAGAAGGCCATTTAAAAATACTAAGGAAAAGTACTTTTGGAACAATGGTAATACATCTGCTACATGTCAGTGCATAACAGTGTCGGGGTAGAGTTGCTTGTATTTTGCAGCCAAAAGGCAGCCAGTGCATGCAGTCCAAAGGATGATTTACAAGAGGGCTCTGTTATAACCATAAAAGGAGGAGAGGAAATCTAATGGCCAGAAATAGAACCACTGTAAATTAAGTAGGGGGAAAAATGCTACAGAAGCACACGATAAATGAAATGGTAACTAAAAAGATGGGCAAGTAAAAACAAGGCCAAGGAAGGGAGTATCAACATGACACACAGGAAAATCATACGAAAGTGTTCTCTAAGGATGGTGTCAGGCATGAACTGACTGCTGAGGTCAAGGAACCCCAAATTCCTCTCCTAGCACTGACTGTCTGTGAAGGAGGGGCAGCTATTTCACTGTGCTATCTTGCTCTGCAAATCAAAGGCAATGATATTGCCCACCTACCTATCTCTTGGACACAGCAACAGAGAATCAATCAACGTCCTGACAGTACTTCCAACACTGCATGTGAAATCCTGGCCCTGCTCAAGCCAGTGGGATTTTTTAATGCTGACTTCAACAGTGCCAGGGTTTTTATCTACAATTTGCTATCAAAAATGTTGGCTGTCATTATTTAAAAGGATTTTGAAGCCTTTTTTCTTAGTTACTTCACAAATCATAATTACTCAGTCCATAGGTCAAGAAACAAATGGGGATGTGGAAATCCCACTCCCTTCCTCCTGACTTGCCTATTGCTGCTGTGAGCAAAGAGTCAGGATTTGACCTGTGCTGACAGTTCTGCTTTCTGCCTTAATGGAAAAGCACCCGGTTCACTGTTACACAGCTAAGATGGATCTTAATGTTAGCACTAATAAAAGGTTTTCAGATGTAAAAAGTTGGCATTTCTATGTTGCAAATTTTCCTAAAACAGCTATTCTTCAATTCTTCTATAGCTACCCCAGAGAACTCATTAAAGATATATAATGGAGAGGGAATTAAAAGAGAAATACAAGATCAACAAAAAATATTTCCCACTACCATTATCTTTTTTATTAGACATTTCAAAATGCAAAAGAAGCTGTCAATATTAACATTATGAATCTAAAAACATTCAGAAAAACTGAAATTACAGACAAAAGGCAAAGCAGTTTCCTATGCTAAACAATGCTGCAAAATAACACTGCTGGCACTGTAACTGGGAGATAACTTCATGCCAACATCATGGCTTCTCCATATGTCAGCTAAGAAGACAGAAGTTGTTAGTGAAAACTTCCAGAGTTTTTTGCAGAAACTAGGGGGAGGGGGAAGGAAGGAAAAATCCTAACATGTACAATTTTTTTTTTCATTAATAACACTTCTCTGGAATATTTGATATGGAATCACAGAAGTGTTTAGTTTGAAAAAGACCTCTAAGGTGAAAGTCCAACCATTAATCCACTACTGCCAAAGTGACCACTAAAACATACCCCAAAGTTCCACATCTACACAGGTTTAAACAGCTCCAAGGCTGGTGACTCCACCACTTCCTTGGACAGCCTGTTCCAAGGCTTGACAATCCTTTCACTGAATAAACTTTTCCTAATTCAGAATTTAAACCTCTCCTGCTGCAACTTGAGGCCAAGTTTCCTCTTGTCCTAGTACTTGTTATTTGGGAAAAGAGACAGACATCCTTCCTACCTGAAAAGGATTGATCTCTCTGCTGTCTGATCACACTTTGACTCTAACATCTCCAATGCTAAAATGTCAAAATTTGTGGAAATCCTGGTTCATTACAAAAGTTCTCCTCAAGACTGAAAGTAATTCTTGCTACCAGTTTGAACCTCAGTTTGAATCTGTGCTTGTCAGATATGCTACTCTTAACACTCGCAAGCAGGAAAAACTTGTGTAGAGAATTACCTCAGCTTTGCAGCAGTCACTGCAATGGAGTGCAAATAAATTTTACAGTACAGTGAAGCCATCATCCCTTTGTATCCTTTTCAGCTTGGAAATTGAATGGTATTTTATTGAATGTGGATCTTAAAATGGTCAAAGGCTAATATTTTATAAATCACTCTTCATGCTTCAAATGTATTTGCAAAGAAATAAGAAAGAGCTTAGAAATGTATGTAAAAATAATAACCAGGAGGTTCAGTAACAGTATTTATCATTCAACTAAGAAGTAAAAGCACAGCTTTGCTGTGGGGGAAGAAGGCATCAGCTCTCATATTAGCATAAGCCACTGAGTTCTCTTTTCATGTGTCCCTGTCATGATCAAATGGTTATGCAGTCCCTTCCCACCCTGACATCAAGGTGCTATCTGCTGTATTTCAAATTTCACAAACGCATGTTCTGTTACTTCAAGATGCTGCAGCTAAAAGCATGTCTAGACAGAAAAATGTGGCAGATTCTACCTCAGCTGTTTAAGCCCATGCATTTTCAAGTCTTAAAATAAAGCTACTGTGTGATAGACTTTGATGATAATCACAGCTGCTCATGAAACATCTGGAGCGAGAAGTGCCAAGTCTGCGTCTTCAGTTTGAAGGTGACGATAACGTTGTCCTTTGGATTTGCACTGGGCTGATCTCCTGTGCAAACTCCATGTGTTTCCTGCAGTGTCACCTTTTAGAGAAAGTCCATAAACCAGCACAGTGAATTGTTCAATTCATGACTAATTTTACACCAGCAGCGGCAATGACTTCACTCATGGTGCTAAGCCCCCCTCTGGGGTTCTTGCAGGTCCCTCCCTTACAAACTCCTTTGCAGCAGCAGCAGATGCTTCCACCACTTGTTGACCTTACTCTGTGCTGGAAGGCTGTGGCAGCACTTAACCCCCAAATTCTTCTTCTAGTGTATCTGAGGTAGTGAAGAGCCTTAATTCCCTGATTTAATGTCTTCCATGAACATAAGTTTTTGGCATCATCAATCAAACCAGCTGATAGTGTCTCACCTGGCCCCAAAATTGGCATTCTTGTGAAAATAAATGGGTGGATTTAACAACAAATCAATTCTGAAACAGATAGAACTGAAAGTTATTTTGAATTATGGATACTTTAATTTAGATCTGTCTAAAAATGTAATTACTTGTTATTGTTAAGGTAAGTTTCAAGATGAAAGGGAAAAATTCTGACTTGAAAGGACAGGAAGCTGAAGTCTCTCAGTGTTTTAATTAATCACAAAGTTTATTAATACTGATGTTGTTTCATTCACAGACATACTTCAAACTCTAACAAATAAATTTCCCCCCTTTTTTAATGTATGTAACTAATCAGACTGAAAGGGATCGCACTCTGTCACTCATATAGACACAGAAAATCAGCTTTCACATTTCTAGAAAGTTGAGTTTCAACTTCGCTCCAAAATGACAGTCCCTGTTTTTCCCACGGGCAACAAAACATACTGTAATTCATTGCCAATTAGAATTTAATCTAAGAGAGTGAAAAATCTTAAAAGACATGATGTTTCTGTAGGTGTATGTGGCTGTGAGACTCAAAAGGCAGGGAAAACTCAAACACTTAAACACCACTGTGTTTAGTGGTTAGAGGGCAGAACCCTACTGGGGATGTCATTCTGGGGACAGACAGACAAGCTCTGATGGGTTGCACACATTTCCTGAGTAAGCTCACAGCTAGAAACTAACAAAAGGATAGGGCGACTTTTGGCCAACCAAGCCAAAAAATACAGAGGGTACTTCAAGAAGTAGCTTACAGATTTAGGAGGAGGTGGAAGAAATTAGGGAGGGAGGCAGGGAGATGGATAGAGAGGAAAATAAGAGCAGATGTGAGGGGAAGGCAGATAGGGACAATGCCTGGACCATTACAGCTGGGGTGTCACACTGCATCTAACTGGGATGCAGTGTCATGGTAGTGGGTAGCTCAGAGCACTCGGGATAAAGAGAGCTAAGATGCTCAACTGTTCAGAGAATTCCTTATTTTTGTCCCCATTTCCCACATTGTCCACTAGAAACTCCCCAGAAACTGCTGTTAGGACTAAACAGTTCCATTCCAAACAAAAGCCTTGGCATGTGTTATCCCAGACAATAAACAAACACTGTAAGAATAACTGGATGAAACACACAATTGAACCAGCTAATGGAAACAAAATAATCACAGGTGTTATCTCCATGATCAAGAATATCACACAACCCTTAGCTGACCAACTGAGACATGCTGTCACTTCATTTTGATGATGCAATCAGCTCTACACAGCTGATCCATGTACTGTGCGGGGACCTGCTGATAGAAGTGATGTTCTGCAAAGCAGAAATGTGTAGCCATATGGAGCTCATTGCAAGAATGAGGCTCTCTTTGCACTCCTGGTTGAATTTCTCACATATCCTCATTATCTGTTATTGAGCATTTGCAGGGATCTAATATTCTGAACCATGGAGCCAATTCCACTTTACTGTTCTCCAAAGCATTTCTACTCCACCAAAGATATTTTAGAGACAAAAGTGTAAGTGGCATTTACTCCCTGTTGAAAAGATTTTAAAGTTTTTTATGTTTTTCCGACTATTTTTTCCCAGAGTTTAAACTAATATCTGTGTCATCTCTGAAATTCCCTACATAGCTGTTTGATTTCTAATGCATTGTTTCTCAAGATTCAATGGGACCAAAATGTTTCATGTGAATAAAGATTTTATGTTCCTTATTTTACTATCATGTCACATAGGACCATCATGCATTTGAAAACTTAAACTTATCAAGTTACTGACAGGTTGAAAAAAGTTTGCAGAATGTGTTCAAGTTAGAGGAATCCATCTCCTAAAATGATACCGTCTGATAATCTCTCTGCTCTAAAAGTAATCTAAGTCTCAGCTGCAAAATATTTAATATATGAAAGAAATTATTCATTCAGCATTTAAACGCTGTAGTTGAAAAAAATCTCATGGTAAAATATACCCCCCAGTAAATGTTATTTATCTAAAGCTGCTCAAGAGACAGTTTGGGTTAAAAAAGAAAGCAATGCTGCAATGATTAATAATTAACCAGTTTCTAGTAACAGAATTGGATTGGACTTTATTGAATTGGAGAGACAAACTGTCAGCTGCAGAGAAATTCACAATATTTTTATCACCCAGGTAGAATGAAATACTGAACCCGAAAATTGGCACTATTTCTCCAGGCAGAAAAGTTTTCTTGGCAGTAGCCCAAGTTAATACAATAGGTCACAGAAAATCATCGTTTCCAGTCTTCTGTTTCAAAGGAACAGGGAAAAAAAATATAGAAAAAAGACTGTATCCTTAGGAAAAAAGAAAAACAAAAACCAAGTCTTTTCATGCAGACAGCAAAGCAGGACTCTAAAATGTTCATGCATCAGTTCACTTTTCCCTACTTTTTTTTTTTTTTTTAATCCTTTGGTGCTATACGATTGCCACCTCTATTTAATAAGCACATTTCATTTAAATAGCTCTCCTGAGTTCCAGCCTACCCACCTAATAAAACACAGCGTGTTTCAGAGATGGGGTAATATTCTAGGCACAAACTGTGTGATTTTATATTTTGCAAAGTAACATTACATTACATGGTTGATAATTACATTTTAATATTGATGCTGACAGTATCCCATGAAAATGTGCACCCAGACTCTCAACTTTGGAATTTTATGGTTTATCATAACTTGGTAGTAGACACTCAGAACCATTTTTGCTTTGTTTTTAATAGAGAATATTGTTGGTTTGGTTTTTTTTTTCTTTCTTAGAAAGCTCCCAGTATGGTCAGCTGTGTTGAAATTCAAAAAAATATCCAAAGATGCTCTATTAAAACTTAAAAATTGCTCAGATACTAAAGAATTAGCAAAATCCATGTACAATTGATAAGGTTAAGATTGTTTGTTACATGAAAGGAGTGATGCAGGCCACAAAACGTTTTACAGTTCTGAATGAGAGGAGGAAGGGTGCGGGGCAAGATGAGGAACTGAAGAGAAAACCTGGGCATTTTGGAAAGCCTCTGCAAGCAAAGCTGTTAGAAGTTATCAACATGTCATGTAACGTGTATGAAGGGAAAGAAAAGCCATATTTAAGGAGAGGAGACCATTGCTAAGCAAAGGCCATAATGAGATTTCTGCTTTTCACTGTCAGCCCTGCTTCCCAAGCAGTGCTGGCTGCCAGCTCACAGAAGGACAAGAGGAGTGCCAGCGCCGCGAACGCACGGCAGCGGGAAGAGCAGGGACCAGGAGCAGGCAGCAGGCTGGGACACCACCTCTCTCTGGCACCATCAAGATGCTCAGCCTGCTCAAGCTGCCTCCTGGAGCTGCACACTGTGACCCCACTCCACACATCTTCTCCAGTGCTGGGGATCACTCCGAGCAAGGTGAAAAGGATTGCCATAATCAAGGGGGAAATAGGGAGCAAGGGCTGAGATGGAGGGGAGCTACACACAGCATGGCAGGTGCTCTCAGGAGGAACGTAACTCCCCAAGGAGATGCCTCAGGAAAGGGAGAGGTGAGGACACATCATCCCAGTCAGGTGGAAGCCTCTGGGGTGTTGTTTCTGCTGCTTCTGGAAGGGACCTCCCTAGCCAGTCACAGGAACACATTTCAGTGTCTGCTTTTCCTTAACTAACATAGAGCCCTATCCCTCACAAGCATATAAAAAAAGTATCAGTAAACTACAAATAAGCAACCTGAAACCACACATCCTATACTTCTTTGTGTCATAAGGAAACTGAAAGGTGCTGTGGCCAGCAAAGAGGTGCTTCTCAGAGAGGAATATTTCCAGGCTGCTCAGCCTCTGCACATTACTCACACAGCTGAGCTATTCTCTTGCAAGGTCTAAAAATAAATTTGCTTTCAGATAAAGCTCAGTGTTGTAAATTTCAAACACACGGAGGAAGGTTCAGAAAGTCAGCATGGAAAAAATTATATTATCATAAAGAGAGCTCACATTTGAAGTTTAAAGAAGAAAGTTTACAGAGCAAGCGTTTATTGCCTGGAACAGGTCAGATCAAGATTAATGGCTGGGTAATGTGACAGCTTCTGAGTGCATGTATATGTTCTGTAGTCTACCATTATATTTAAACAAACTGACTCATTCTAGTTTAAAGAAGAATGCCTGTTCACTTTTCATCTTTGAAATGCTTTTACCTTCTTTTAAAATATTTGCAAATCATGAATCCCTCTCAGTTTCTCTTCCCTTTGAGCTGCAGCGTCAGTGGTGTCTTATGGTGCAATCCGTAAGACCTATGCTAATGAGACCTAATCCATTACCCCTATGCTTCTGAGTCTCTAAAAAGCTTTTTTCATCAAAAACAACACCAAAGTTAAGTTAAGTTTAAATTTGTTTGGGCCACATCAGTCCACAATTATTAAGGCTCTTCACTAACACTTACTGACTCAGCTGGATTTTTGACAGTCAGATGTGACTAAGACATGCAGTTTTAGGGGAGTGCTCCAGATTTTTCCTGGAATAAAGTTTTTCTACTTTGGTTCCAAAAGAAGTATGTCTAATTGTACAAGCAGTCTTGATAAACCATCTCCATCCAAATTCCAAACCACAGTATGTCAAAACTGAGGTCTCCCTTCCCAGACTCTGGCTACAAGGGCAGCTTGGCTGACCCTCAGGCAGCCAGAGGAGCTGGAGCTGGCAGCATCACATCTGAAGAGACAGTTTCTGCTGGTTTAGAGCCTGATGAAAACAAACAAAACCCAGCTTTGACTGCCTATATTCTACACTTAGAATTATTCCTCTTGTCAAGAACAATTATCTGCTCTCTATCTATGATGAACAGACACACATGCTCACACAGTCACACTCAGTTCTTACAGTCTGGACTTTTTTAATGGGTTTGTAACTGTAGCTGATGTTGATACATATACCAGGAAATTTTGACAGGACTGATAAAACCTTCAAAATCTGATTTTCAAGTCACCCTGGAGGATACAATAAATATTGCTAAAAGGAAACTAGCTAAATGGGGAAGCTAAGAGAATTAAACCTTCCCAGGTGATATATTAAACAGGGATACCATGCTGGAGGCTGAGTGCAAATACATGCCATGCAGCACAGAAAGATTTGGGAAAGTGGTAAAGCAAGCCTGTGTAGCTGAACAGCAGGGTATGAGAAGCTGTAAGAAGCAAACAAAGCTGGTGTCACGTCCAAATGAAGGAAGTAGGAAGACTCATGACCTATTGTTGGTTAAATTATTTTTAAAAATCAACCCAAAACGAAAGCTAACTTAAACCACAATTGAGTAAGTCAGAAGACAGCTTGCAAAATGACTGTGAGAAGAACTAACCACAGCCCCTTTTTCACATCTGAATGCAAAACCTGTCAGTCTGACCAATAGACGATCAAGGGATAAAAGCAGCACTTACAGAAGAAAATAAGTATTTTGAGCTCTGCATACAAAGAACCCAGAACCAAAAGAAGCTGACATGTCAGAACATTTCTTTGTGAGGTACTGGTCGGATCATCCATTTTACATGGAGATTTCAGTGGAAAAGGCTACAGAATGAATGTATGAACAATAACAACTTGCACAGATCAGAAGATACTATGAAAGCATTCTTAAGGAACTCATAGATGAAAAAGCACTAGCACTCTGAGTAACTGCCTCTTTTAAAACTGCCTCAGAATCAAAGGACTGCAAAATGACTTACACCATGACCATTTTACAAAGGCCCCCAAGACAAAGCCCAAAAAAAACCCCAGATGGTCTCAAATTGATAGAAACTATTGAAAAGGACAGTACTGGCAGACACATGGTAAGATGTTATATTAGGCAAGTCAACACAACTCTCATAAAAGCATGAAAATACAAATGATAAAGGAAAGCAAATACCAAGGAACCAAGAACACATTCTAACCTCAGTGGAATAAATAGGAAATGCATTCATCGCATGATGACTGTTTTAATTTCGGGTCCATTTTTATAAGATTAACTGAGGACAGGAAAAAAGTGATAAATGAAGATGACCAGACAGGTAGGCCACTCTAAACAAAGATTGGTCAAGTACCCTCTGACTCTTCAGGCTAGAAAAGAGCTGATGGTGGCATAATGATAAAGAGCTTTATGCTGCTTCAGATTTCACATATGTATTTAAAAAAAAAAATACTGTTTATTGAAATAAAAGAAGTACATTGTATGAAATAAAATTAGCCATGAGTTCAAAAGCATCAAAAAGGCATATTTTTGCACAACACATTCAAAGTCTGGAGCTCTTCCTTACAGGATGTTAAAAGTTTACATGGGTCTGCATAACAACTTACCAAATTCATGGCATCAAATACAAGAATAAAAAAATACATATTAAACTTCAGAACCCATTTTTTTGTCTCAGGAAGCTCCCAAGCCACAGATTTCTGGGTGCCAGCAGAATATCCTGCAGGAGTTTACCCCATGCATTTTCCCTATCCTTATGCAGCACCGGCTGGTGGCGCAGGTGGAAGGAGGACACAGAGCTGCAGCTGAGCCTGTGGCCACTGCTGCAGCTCTTCCTGCACAAACAAGCTCTAGTGGCTGTTCTGGCTGCTGTGCTACAGCCAGCTGCCCAGCACAGCCTAATATTTGACCACAGAATCACAGAATTTCTAGGTTGGAAGAGACCTTTAAGATCATCGAGTCCAACCCATGTTCTAACACCTCAACTAGATCATGGCATCAAGTGCCACATCCAGTCTTTTTTTAAACACATTGAGGGATGGTGACTCCACCACCTCCCTGGGTAGATGATATCCTGCAAAGGGACCCAGAACAGGGAAAACAGAATGGAGACAAAGTCATCTTACAGGAATTATGTTTATCCCCCTTCATACTTTTTTGGCTCATCTGCCTTCTCATACATTTATTCTACTATTTCCAAAGGCAGGGAGAGCAAGGACCAGCATGAGCAAGGCATTTTGACAAAGTTCTGCAAAGGGTTTGAGATAGTCTCCTCATACTTGTACCACTGTAAGGCTGATTTTTATATTTCTCTTACTAAGCCTGTCCAAAAGAAATAAATCCCTCACAATATAAACCCCACAGTAGCACTATAGATTCAGACATTTAGTAGCAGATCTGTTTTGATTCCCTTCTCACTGCCAGGAACTGAACACTGCTCTGACAGGTCAACTGCTAGAACTTCTGACACAATACTTAGAGGCAGAATCTCTGATGGAAGGAAGGACCCAGCTGATTGTCCCCAAGGTCAGGCTCCTTAGGATTACAGATTAAAACACTGGTGTGTTTACTAGACAGAAGGGTGAAGGTCTGGCTGTTTTTGGAGGAGCAATGGGATGAAGACAGGCTGGCTTAAAATTTGGTTTGGTTTCAAGCAATAACCTCACTACAGAGCTCTTTTTTTCTCAGCATTTCAGAAATTTGGTACAGGCCTGAAGATGAGTTTCTCATTCTTTCCTTGAGTTCCCTCAAATGAGAGCTGGCATCTCCCATTACATGGACTGCAGGCTCCAATAAATCACAGGATACAGTAAACTGAGCTGACTACTAAGTCTTACCCATAAGATCATATTTCTTTAAGTTTGTCACAACCTGGCAGGTAATCAGAAAGAAAATGCCCTTGCTCTTGAGTTTATGGGCGCTCTAGATTTACAAAAAGTCCTGAAGTCATTCCTGCTTGACATCTCACAAACAGACTCAGTATCTGCAAGTAAGATAAACATATTCATGGTGGGAAAAAATCTGTTCAACTAAAATATGCAAATGCTTTCAGGCTTGCATGTCGTTGATATTTTGGAAAGGTTTTGTGCGCCCACGATGTTTCTCCTTTCAGGGATGGTAGGGGACATGCCCAAATCGCTACCTCAGCAGCTGCTATTCCAAATGGTGCTCCACAGCCCCAGAAATGAACAGCACCAACTTCCCTAAGTACGTAGCAGTGAATAAATCTGTTCTGAAATGTTTACTCTGGAACAGTCTGATCATCAAGGATGTGGAAAGTCAGCATCAGACTAAGTAACTGTTAGAACATAAATCCAGGGTAACACTGTTCATGTGATTGACATCTCCTGCAGTTACTTACCTGCTTTAAGCATAAGTCTACCCAACCCCAAGCCTAAGCATAGGAAAGCTTTACATCTGGGGGAAGATGGCACATGTGAGAAAGGAGCAGTAAACAAAAAGAAATCTATCTAAACTTTACTGACACAAAACATGTTGTAAACGGAGTTAATAAAAAAAACCAAAAATGTACAAGACGAATTAGGACACACTATTACACAACACAAAAATAAGGTAGCTGATATGAATGGGGGAAAAAATACATCCTTTATATCCCAGTGAGGTCTGAGGAGGGACTGCAATGCATTTGCTGATGAACAAAGAATGTTTCCTGATGAATCTTCTATTTTTTTTTCTATTTAGACTTTAATTTTATTCATGATAGTAGCTAAGTGATTCCATTTTTCTGCCTAATTTCTTCCCAGTTGTGAAACAGGTGCTGTGAAGATTAGTTAAGTATTTACAGGGTGGTGAAAAAAAGAGTTTTTAAAGAAATCCTGCTGCTACCAAGCTTTTAATTATATATTATAGTATTTCCGGTACTTTTGAAGTTAATATACTTCTTACAAACCCTAGACAGTGATGGAGTTTTCTTTTACAAAACACATGCCTTTCAGACAAATTTATGTACACTTATGCTTTTTAGATGCTTTGGACACTTTCAATCAATACACTACTGCCAGGAGTCAGTGTGCCATTTTCTAAAGCTGCTTAAGAGGTGGAGCTGAAAGCCTTTTCCTGTAAAGTGAAAGTAAATTACACTACTCAATTACACTTACAATCACTTTATATTGAGTTTTTTCTTACTTAATTTTTGAAAAGTCTATTTTCATAAGCTTATTATGCATATTGATAAGTCAAATAAATTCTTTTTAAAAAATCAACCTGAACCAGACTTTCCCTCATTTTCATCACTTAGGCTACAGTACTTGCCAATAACTGTGAATAATATAAATTTTAAATTACACTTTTCAGTGAATGTATTTATTACTGTCACATCTGAGCTAGAGGAAGCAATTGTAACACCAAGTGATGACACACAATCATCAAACCAAAAGAGATCAAAAGATCTAAAACAAACACAAAACAAAAAAGGTTTTCCACAAGCCAAAGTTCTTTGCAGTGACTCTTTAGAGAAAATGTGCCTCCTTCTTCTCGGTTAACAGAATTAAAGGAAAAATGGCTCCTGGGCGGCAGGGAGCAAATTTCTGCTATTTTCCTAAACATTCTCATTCCATTAGCTTTATAAACAAACATACACACATTTTGATACATGTTATTAGTAAAAGTGTGCCAGTTCTTCACCATTTCAACTGTAGTTTACACACACTACCCTCAGGCTCCTAGCATTTTTCAAATTGCAAGATTTTTGTTCTCCCAACAGGCATTTATTCTATATTTATACAGTTACCAACTTCTCTGAGGCTTTTTCACCTGATTTCTATATAAGTGTATAGTCAGCATAAATTATACAGTAGAAATTATAATATCCTGCTCAACAACATTCAGCAAAGCAGATCTCCAGCCCTGCCTGCACCTCTCACATGCCTATGAACACTTCTACCTAATAATGACTTGTTTTGTTTAGCAAGCATTTACTCTGAAATTAATCATCTTTATCTCTGCTTCATCCTTTAATAGTTAAACCATCATGTGATCAGCTCTTGGGCTAAACAACACAAAACAAAACAAAAGGAGGAAAAAACCCTTGAAAATGGTAGGTTCAGTTTTAAATTTCTGATGCCAGGAATGCATTCTGTCTCTGAAAAAAGGCAGCAGTGAGCTTCCAAGAATATATCCAGCAGAAAGGAAAATGAAAGATGAGAAGCTTAGTGTTACTCAAAGAATGAGTATAATTAATGCTGTATTTCTACACCTTTTAAGTCAATGATCTACATTGCTATAACAGAACTGAACAATGTTCAGGAATAGCTGTTCCAGAATAAATATTCCATAATATTTCCATGCCTGAAAATACTTTTTTTTTCAGTATAGGTCTTACAATCTTTTTTGAAAATAGGTTTCATGTGCAAACAAGCCCATATATAACCTGTACACATTTGCCATATTTTGTAGTGCTAGAGGAAATCACACACTATGTGTTGATTTCTTAAGTTGCCAGTGCTTAAAGATTTACTGTTACATTAATCATTAAAAATAATACTTAACTCTGGTTTTGTACTTTTACTTCATTTCTTCAGATTTATTTTTAAAATCAATGGTATAAGGCAATTTAATGGATTTGGGAGGAGAGTTTCATGGGTTTTCTTTCTTGGAGCTTATTGAAGGAACTAATCCATCAATTCTGAAAGGAAATAAAACAACTGTTCAGCACTGTGCAAAAGTGCTAGCCAGCCATGCTACCCAACAGCATGCCCAGAAAACCTCATGTATTCACAATACTTCTTCAAATTGCAGGAGAAATCGTTCAAACTGCTATAGGGAAAGCCACCAGATGGTCACTCCAGGCACCGTGTGGATGGAAATGCAGCTCTTGGAGAGCTCCATAAACCCTGAAACTTTGTACCATAGAAATGCTATTGTATCACACGTGTACCTAAAATGCCACACAGCACAAGATAATTCTTCACTTTGACAGTCACCTGTTGGTTCAGCTGGAGGAAAAGGGGCTGCAACCTAAGT
>WBNQ01049863.1:0-19276 GCA_013401375.1 Spizella passerina | reverse complement strand
AAAGATGTCTGTGACACTGTGACAGCTTTGCAGATCTGCAGCTGGAGGGTCTGAAGGCTGGAGGTGAAGGCACAAAACACAGGCTGAAATTTGGAGGGCAGGAAGAGTTTTTTACAGTACTTGGTGTCCATCACTGCATTGAGAGCCTGAATCTCTCTGATGCCTCTGGGCATCATCAGCAAACCCACAACTGTGCAGGGCTGAAGGTGGCATTTCTTACATCCCAACTATTCCAGTGGGACACTCCAGCTTCAGGTCCTTCTGTCCCTTAGGGTGACAAAAAATCATTTTGATTCAGCAGTTTGCTTCATGTTTTGCTTCCCAAGAGCTAAAAGGGAGCATTTCTACCCAAAACTCTGTGCTGCTTAGATCAGAAATGCCTGCAAGCGTCCAAGCCATTAACCTTTGTGGCAGGGCTGGTATGGGAGCTGCAAATCCAGCAATCAGTCTGTTCACAGCTAAAGGACCTTATTGGGATTCAGAGGTGTGAGGTTCATAGGCCATTTTCATAACAAATGGAAATTTTGAGTAGCTGCATACTGCAGCAAATTATGTATTTACTTATAAGCTATTACTGCATGTAATTTTTAAAGTTGAGATATCAGAAGCCTTTGTAGAAGGAGAGGTGACCCAGTGTGCAAAGCTGTGAGTTTCTGTTTGTTCCAGACCCAGTTCACCTGGAGGTTTTTCTGCTCTATCAGGATGTGGACACCATGAACTGAGGGCTCAGGAGCCCAGACTTCTGCACTCTGCTCAGAGCTTGACTTCTCTTCAATTTGTACAACACGTTCTGCCAAGTGTGACTAAGGAAGCGCCTGAGATTGGTTAAATGAATTTTCTTAGAGCAATTTAAACCATCCCTTGAGTCCACCCCAGTTTAGGTTTGCTGCCCAGTCCATGCCCAGGCAGGACATCTTAGGCTGAATGCCTGAAAAAAATCCACTTCCTCTCTGAGGCCACATTTTAGTTTTGGGTCAAAGCAAGTCACCAGATTGACAAGAGAGGTTTGTGTAGGGTAGGAGGGACTCTGAATTGCTCTGAAATTGTGGTCCAAAGGCTGTCATGGTTTGTAGTTCTGACCTTTGCTACACACCGTGCTCAAAATCTGCTCTGCTTTGGTGCCTAAGTGAGACCCAGGCCCTTCGGATGATGCAGATATCAGTGTGTGTGCACAGGGCTGCAAAAATGTTGATTCCTCACAAATCTGGCGGAACTGAGGTGAAACTGAAGGATGGTGATGCCTCTGAAGATGGTGATTTCCTCTTGTTTTCTTCCAAAAGCCCAGAGAAGGATTTGTTTTCACACCTTAGCCAGAAGCCAGACTGCAGCACCCCGAGTCCTGCCAGGCCCTGCCAAGGCAGATGGTACCATTTGACCTTCTGCAGTCACTTCCATTTTCATCAGCAGCTTTGTAAATGTTTCTGGGCAAAGGGACATAATCTTCTCTATGATACCTGCCAGGAAAATCCTCCTGGAGACAGCCCCACATTATGTGCCTGCTCCCTCGTCCGTGCTGGGCTCTGCCTTAGGAAAGGGATGAGTCTGTCAGGTTGTGCATCCTGGTTCTTCCTGGGGAGCATTCAGCCTCCTCAGCTACTGATTTAACCAAAGTCACCCCAAACATGGGGCTCCCAACCCTTTTCCTTTGGGATTTTCCTACTGTGATGTAAACTGAGTAACTCCTGCTTTACAAGGCAGCAGAAAGGTTTCAGCTACAGATAAATATGCATAAAAGCTTGAGTAAAAAAGGTACTTTGTGGTAAGTACTATTTAATATTTGCATGCAAAGGCTTTCCATCAGGATTGATTTCCCTTAGTTTAGTTCTAAAATGGTTTGGGTCGGAAGGACCTTAAAGACAATCCAGTTTCACCCCTTGCCATGGGCAGGGACACCTTCTACTAGAGCAGGTTGCTCCAAGCCTCATCCAACCTGTGTTTGAACACTTCCAGGGATGGGGCCACACTTCTGGCCACATGAAAGTCAGGAATGGAGTCTAAATGTGGCCCAGGCTGAGAGGATGGGCTGAGATTTACTCCTGTGCTGGAGATGCTGATGAATCAATTCCCTGCTCCAGCTGTGGAAGGTCTCTGCAGTGTCCCAAGTGTGTGTCCCACCTCTGGCTGGCTGCTTTTGCTTTGGTCTGAGTTTGTCCCCAAGGAGATGGAGGGGGAGGAAGAGGACTTTTCTCTTTCAACCCACTCACCCCTGGGACTGCTGCCTCTGCTGCTGAACCCAAACAGCAGCCAAAGGTCACAGCCTCAGTCCTCAAATGTCCCAGAAGAGGAAGTGCTGTACATGCTGAAACTGTCTCCTCGACAAAACAGCAAGACCAAAGCTGCAGCTGGGGTT
This sequence comes from Spizella passerina, assembly GCA_013401375.1. NCBI lineage: Eukaryota > Metazoa > Chordata > Aves > Passeriformes > Passerellidae > Spizella > Spizella passerina. The sequence continues at coordinate 16,926 of WBNQ01049863.1, read as the reverse complement.
TAAACAGCCTGACATTGAGTAACACAGGCTTGCCAGCTTGAAGGGAAAGGTAAATGAGTGATTTGGGGTGGGGAGGCAACAGTGAGAGGGAAAGATTTGGCTTCCAGAAGGGTAAATCTCTCTGGATCCCAATGAAAATTTATTTACTGCAAGATTAGTCAATTATTGAAACAGGCTTCCCAGGAAAATGGTGGCACTCCTAGGAGTGTTCAAAATCATGTAGGTGAGGCCCCTGGGACATGGGTTAGTGCTGGCCCTGGCGCTGCTGGGTTAAGAGTTGGACTCAATGATTTTAAAGAGTTTTTCCAACCTAAATGATCCTGTGATTCTGTGGCGATGCCCCACATGGTGACAGCACAAGGAAAGGAGTGTAGGTGCCCCACAGAACACATCTGTGCCTCAATGGGCATTGCCAGGGCCTCAGGGACAGCCAGGCTGGGTGGGGGCTGAGCCCCCAGCAGTGGATGTAGCCACTGGACCTGTCCTGGGGCAGGGAACTGATCCCTGGATTGAGACCAGCAACCCACTGAGCCTGGTGACAGCTGTGAGCTGCAGCTTGTAATGGGCACTGACACAATCCCTGAGCATGGGGACGTGTCCTGGCACATGCTGGTCAGCTCTGGGCTCATGCTGGGGCTGAGGAACCTGTGTGGGGACTGCACACAGCCTGTGGCTTCATTCCCTCCCTTCCCTGTTAGGGCATCTTGGATAAAAGCGTTTGAGTTGAAGGCTCTTGCCAACCTCCAGGGCTCTCCCCAGCATTCCTGCACCATCTGCCATGCCCATATGCCCAAGGTTTTGTCCAAGGGCACTCTGCACATACCCTGGGCACCACTCTGCGGGGGCTGAGGACAGCCCTCACAAGGTCTTTGAGCTGAAGGAATAACAATAATTTCATTTTTGGACCAGGAGAGACATGCAGCAATCCCAGCTCAGAGTGGACATGGTTAATCTGTTCTAGGCAAGAATAGACAAGAGCCCACAGCATTTAACCAGGAACTGCTTCCTGGGGAGGGTGACTCTGGCACTGTGACCATAGTCCTGCTTAATGAGATCATTTGTAGCTGGTTCAAAAGGTGTGAAGGACCTGCTTGACCTTTTGTAGTGGAAAAAGTCCATGGCCTTGTTTTACACAGTGAAATGGGAAGGTCTAAGCCCTGGAGAAAGTAGCTACAGGCAGGAAATGTGACAGGACATATGGACAGGGGCTCTAAGGACCTTGTTTGCAAAGAGAGGCTGCACCAGGGCAATGGACTGGCCTAGCCTGATTGGTTTGGGGGTTTCTGTGTGCTTTCTTGTGATGGGAATAGTGGGAAAAGGGGCAGGACAGGGATTTTTAAAGGTAAAAGAAGGAGCAATGACTTCAGCCAGTGCAAATGGATTTAGGTCTGCTTTGATCATTGGGTTTCCTGACTGATGGGGCAGTGAAGCTCCTTACAGCACAATCCAACAGCTTAGGGATAATGTGACTTGGGATGAATTTGTAGGGCCCTGAACTGCCAAGATGATTCCTTTATTTGACCAGGAGCTGCAGGAGAGACTTTTGGAGAAGTCCTGAGCTCCTCAAGTCATCAGCCTGGGATCCTGACTGCAAATCAACAAGCCTGGCTCCCTGGGAGTATGGAGGGATTGGTTTGTGAGGAGCTCCTCACACCACCCCATGAACTGGCAGTCAGCTTCCTGATGGAAATTTGTCCTGTCCAGTGGTAACATCTCCCTGGCTGTGCTGCATCAGAAGTTCAACAAACACAGTGTGTATTCTGTGAAATGTCCAGCATTCCACAAATCTGACATTCTGATGGAAAAAAAAAAAAAGTTTGCCTGGAAAATTCCCAAGCATCCTGACTTGGCTCTGTGTGGTGTAAGGAAACGTGACAGCATTGTGCTGTCCATCCCATCCCTTGGGTGTAACCTCACCCCAGACCTGAATAACCTGTCACTCTTGGATAAAGGCTCTGGCTCTCTGCCCTGGCTCCCCTGTCCCCACTGAGTTTGTTTCCATGGATTTCTGCCAGGAACATGGCTTTATCTTGGTCTCCTAAGGAAACATTTGTGAGCACACTTTGCACAACTATGGAAGAGGCCTGGCTTCATTTGTGACCTTTGCTCTTTACCTTCTTTAAAGAATTTGACCAACTTCCACCAGATTTCATGGTAAGAGGCACAAATATAAGCTGGTGGTTGACTTGCACCAGAGTGGGATCACAAGGCACAAATCCACATGGAATCATTAGGTATTGTCAGCTTTGTTGCATGTTGAACTATTGTTCGTGTTGAACTATTGTTCTCTCTCCACTCCTCTTTTTGCCCATGCAGGGTGAGATTGAAGGGGCTGAGGAAGGTGCACATGCCTGGAAAAAGGAATTTTCAGGGTTATCTCCCTTTTGCCTTCTGTATGGGGTTTGTAGTAGCTCTCCCCAGCCTAAAGTCAGGCTGGGTCCCTTTGCTTTTCCCTCTGGATATTGCTCTGCAGAGCTGAGCCCATGGAACTGCTCTCCAGATCCTTCATTAGCCTCTAAAAGCCTCTGAGATTCAGATGCTTTCTAAAAGAAGAAGTTAATTTTTCTTGTTAATGTAGCACTTTTGACTTGGCTGTCCAGAGGCCTATAATGTGGAAATAACAAACATTGCTGCTGTAAAATTCATGTGCTCCTCAAGGGATTGCAAGGAGGCTCCAGGAGTTTGGAAGCCATAATTTAGGCCTTCAACTGAAAGCTGGAAAATTCCATGGATTTTGGTGTGTATGTGACTTGATAAAATCTGGGTTTCTCCACTTATTGAGCAACTACAAGGGTGGGGTTTAGGGAGGATGGTGAGGATTGGGACACTCCTGATGACAAGGTGTGAGCTGGCCATGTCCCTTGTCCTAGAAACATCTCAGGTGGACAAAATGCATCAACACAGAAATGAGATGTTTTCTGGCATCTGATAAAACCTGTGAGCTCTGGCATCCAGACCCTGCCCTGATTGTTAAAATGGCCACAGCCACCACCAAAAGCAAGAGTCATGAGTTGTCCACACCTACACAGGATGCCTGGAATAACCTCCAGGAATTAAATCCTACAGGGATGTCATTTAAGGATGGAGTCCACTCTGCTGGGAGTGTTTGGGCTGAACATCATCTCTTGTCCCACCTGCATCCTGCCGGAATGAGGGACTTTGTAAAAAAGCAGCAAACTCCATGCTGCCAGCCAGGGGGATCCTTGGAGAAATCCAGAAAGCCACCCTCTGACCCTGCTCTTCTGGAGACAAAACATCTCCTTGCACTCNTATACTAAAGCCATACTAAAGAAAGAGAAGGACCCAGACAGAAGGCTTAACAAGCAAGAAGAATAAAAACCCATGACTGACTCCTCAGAGTCCCACAGAGCTGATGGTGATCAGTCATTAGGTAAAAACAATTCACATGTTTGGATAAACAATTTCTAGACCACATTCCAGAGCAGCAAACACAGGAGAAGCTGAGGCTTCTCATCCTCCCATCAGAAGAAATCCTGGCCAAGGGATTTTCAGAAAATATCACGGTGACATAGGAGTCTCCTCCCCAGCCACCCAAAAATGCAGCTGTGGTGCCAAAGAGGCTTTCACAACCTCCTGTGTGACAGTGGCAGACGTGGGGAAGGTGATGATGTCAGGGGTGGTTGCTGCAGCCACCCCAACATCAGGGTGTGTGCACCCTTTCCAGGAATGTGGCTGTGGGGTGTGGGGACACAGCTGAAGCCCTCAGATGGGGTGGATGGATCAAATCAATATTGAAGCAGAAAAAGCAGGGGAGGAGAAGTGTAGGAAAGAGCCACAAAAGGAATTTGAGGGGGACAATGGGAGTCCATGGAGAATAGTGTGATTAAAGGCCTGATCCTGCTGCTATGGACCACCTCTGGCATTGACCACCAAACACTCAGTTTCTTGCTTGATTTGACCAAGCAGGGACACCCCAACAACGAAGGAAGGTCGGTCACAGCCTGCTCTTGCACCCCTGACCTATGTAAAAAGCAGAATAGAGACCTCTATGTCATCAGAAGAGCTTTAATTAAAAAAAAAAAATCCAGGTGAGGGGCCCTGGTCTTTCCTGGGGTTCTTGGAAAGGATCCCATTGGAAGGCAGAGAAGAACCATGGAGCAGCACAGACTGGTGCTCTCTTCTCCTGGCAGGTTTGAATTTCCAAGTGCAGAGTGTGGTGGGCACAGGACAGTCAGCACATGGTGATGGATAGCAGGATTATGAATAGATGGCATTATTATGGATTATTGTGTCTGCCCCATCCCTGGAAGTGTCCACAGCCAGGCTGGACAGAGCTTGGAGCCACCTGGGATAGTGGAAGGTGTCCCTGCCCATGGCAGGGGGTTGGAACTAGGTGGTCTTTAAGGTTCCTTCCAACTTAAACCATTCTGTGATTCTAAGATTATGTGATTCTGTGATCTCCTTGACAGGTTACCTCAGTGAGAGGCCTGCAGAAAGGTCTGGGGATCCAAAGGGATGAGTCTTTATGCTCCAGGACCCCACTGCACCTCCCTCTCCTGTGGGAAAAGCACCCTGATTGCCCTTAATGTGCAAAGGGGTCACAATTCTCTTTTGCACCTGAGGAAGAGCCAGGCACAGCCCTCACAAAGCAGCATAATTCGGGGAGATCTCCAGCTTCTCCCCTGGAGTGCAGCCCAGAGGTGCTGTGTCTGAATTTAGCAACGCTCTCTGATGTGGGATGGGATTTACTAAAAAATAAGGGCATATATCAAATTCCCTGAGTGCAACAAGGAGAGGGGTGAGCACGTTCCTGCTTCCCAACCTCACAGCCCAGTTCTGTGGAACAAGGATGTGTGTTGGAGTTGGAGGGGTGGGCCAAAGGCCACCAGGCTCACCCTGATTTCAAACCCCTCCATTCCCCTACAAGCTCAGGGAATCTCCAGAGGAATTCTCTGCCTCCTAAACACACAATAGCAACAAACTGAAAAGCCTCTCTCCGAGTCTCTCCCAACTGAAAAATACTAGCCAGATAAGCTAAATATTCTTCTTTTAATTTAATTTTAATAGCCAAAACATACCATGCAGGCAACAGATCCGATGTTTCTTGGCTAGCAGGGATGATTAGATCTCTATAACTATATGCTACCAAGTGTTCTTGCTCCAATAAATAAAGGTCAAAGGCAAGACACTTCCTGCTACTTTTGCTGACACGTGGCTGCCATTTAGTGATTCATAATCTCTACACACNTATACTAAAGCCATACTAAAGAAAGAGAAGGACCCAGACAGAAGGCTTAACAAGCAAGAAGAATAAAAACCCATGACTGACTCCTCAGAGTCCCACAGAGCTGATGGTGATCAGTCATTAGGTAAAAACAATTCACATGTTTGGATAAACAATTTCTAGACCACATTCCAGAGCAGCAAACACAGGAGAAGCTGAGGCTTCTCATCCTCCCATCAGAAGAAATCCTGGCCAAGGGATTTTCAGAAAATATCACGGTGACATAGGAGTCTCCTCCCCAGCCACCCAAAAATGCAGCTGTGGTGCCAAAGAGGCTTTCACAACCTCCTGTGTGACAGTGGCAGACGTGGGGAAGGTGATGATGTCAGGGGTGGTTGCTGCAGCCACCCCAACATCAGGGTGTGTGCACCCTTTCCAGGAATGTGGCTGTGGGGTGTGGGGACACAGCTGAAGCCCTCAGATGGGGTGGATGGATCAAATCAATATTGAAGCAGAAAAAGCAGGGGAGGAGAAGTGTAGGAAAGAGCCACAAAAGGAATTTGAGGGGGACAATGGGAGTCCATGGAGAATAGTGTGATTAAAGGCCTGATCCTGCTGCTATGGACCACCTCTGGCATTGACCACCAAACACTCAGTTTCTTGCTTGATTTGACCAAGCAGGGACACCCCAACAATGGAAGGAAGGTCACAGCCTGCTCTTGCACCCCTGACCTATGTAAAAAGCAGAATAGAGACCTCTATGTCATCAGAAGAGCTTTAATTAAAAAAAAAAAATCCAGGTGAGGGGCCCTGGTCTTTCCTGGGGTTCTTGGAGAGGATCCCATTGGAAGGCAGAGAAGAACCACAGAACAGCACAGACTGGTGTTCTCTTCTCCTGGCAGGTTTGAATTTCCAAGTGCAGAGTGTGGTGGGCACAGGACAGTCAGCACATGGTGATGGATAGCAGGATTATGAATAGATGGCATTATTATGGATTATTGTGTCTGCCCCATCCCTGGAAGTGTCCACAGCCAGGCTGGACAGAGCTTGGAGCCACCTGGGATAGTGGAAGGTGTCCCTGCCCATGGCAGGGGGTTGGAACTAGGTGGTCTTTAAGGTTCCTTCCAACTTAAACCATTCTGTGATTCTAAGATTATGTGATCTCCTTGACAGGTTACATCAGTGACAGGTCTGCAGAAAGGTCTGGGGATCCAAAGGGATAAATCTTTATGCTCCAGGACCCCACTGCACCCCCCTCTCCTGTGGGAAAAGCACCCTGATTGTCCTTAATGTGGAAAGGGGTCAAAATTCTCTTTTGCACCTGAGGAAGAGCCAGGCACAGCCCTCACAATGCAGCATAATTCGGGGAGATCTCCAGCTTCTCCCCTGGAGTGCAGCCCAGAGGTGCTGTGTCTGAATTTAGCAACGCTCTCTGATGTGGGATGGGATTTACTAAAAAATAAGGGCATATATCAAATTCCCTGAGTGCAACAAGGAGAGGGGTGAGCACGTTCCTGCTTCCCAACCTCACAGCCCAGTTCTGTGGAACAAGGATGTGTGTTGGAGTTGGAGGGGTGGGCCAAAGGCCACCAGGCTCACCCTGATTTCAAACCCCTCCATTCCCCTACAAGCTCAGGGAATCTCCAGAGGAATTCTCTGCCTCCTAAACACACAAGAACAACAAACTGAAAAGCCTCTCTCTGAGTCTCTCCCAACTGAAAAATATTAGCCAGATAAGCTAAATATTCTTCTTTTAATTTAATTTTAATAGCCAAAACATACCATGCAGGCAACAGATCCGATGTTTCTTGGCTAGCAGGGATGATTAGATCTCTATAACTATATGCTACCAAGTGTTCTTGCTCCAATAAATAAAGGTCAAAGGCAAGACACTTCCTGCTACTTTTGCTGACACGTGGCTGCCATTTAGTGATTCATAATCTCTACACACGGCTTGGCACACGTAAGGGATTTTTTCTTTTTTTTTATAGGAGCTGTTTTCAACTTGTGCAAACACAACAAAGGATTTAAAGGGACTTGCTGTGAGCCACCTCCACCAGCAGCAAGATTCAGCACAAGGTAACAAAGATGAGCAGGAGCATGGGCTGTAAGTTGAGCTGTGCACAAGTGGGAGCTGATTCTCTGCTGGCTTTTAGGGGTCTTTGAGCTGAAAAAAGTTTAAAGCTATGCCTGTTTTTGATTTTTCATAGCTTTTTTATTCTGTGTATCTCAGTGCCTCATGGACTGCATAGACACTGATGTGTCTGAGTGGCAGATAACAAATGCTGGGAGATAACAAAACCTGATGGTGCTTGGATAGGATTGTGGTGGGCTCTGGTCTTCTGGTCCCCAGGCTGGGATTAAGTTGTGACATGGACTCTGATGAGATAAACAGGAAAAGGAAAAAATAATGTAGGAATTAAGAATTTTGTCATGTTGGGTCTGCTCTGTGCTTTGTACAATGTGTTGGTAGCAGGTGTACAGGGGCAATTGCAAAAAGATGTGAAATGTTCTTCATATTTAGGAAGAAAACTGAGCATAAGCTGCTTGTTTCATCCATCAGGCATTCTCAGTTCTGAAGAGTTAAGTTGCGTAAGGCTGTGGTTATTGTATTTGCAACAACTTTTTTTCTGTTTCTGTGGAAAATATCTGCAAGATTCAGACAAACCTGAAACATCAGGACGTGGAGAGCTGCTGGGTATTTGGGTGTTTGTCCTGAATGCAGTGAAAAGGAAGGACTTTTTAAATGCACTCTCATGATTTCTCAGAGAAAATCAGCCTTTTCTGCACTAAATGTCATCTGCCTCATGTCCCATTTTGATTTGTTTTAATGACCTCACAAGATGTTTCCATCTGGAGGTGGACTGGGAGATGTGCATCTGTGAGCAAGTAATTCCATGAAGGATTGTCTGTTACCTTTGGTGGTTGGTCCACTTCATTTCCTTTGGTAACTTTATTTTTCTACTGTGTATTCATGAAAAGCTCAGGGAAATGGTTTGACTTCTGTTGTTTGAGTGAATTCACCACGCAATCATGGAATTGTAGAATCATGGAATGGTTTGGGTTGGAAAGGACCTTGAAGATGATTTTGTTCCAATCCCCTGCCATGGACAAGGACACCTTCCACTCTCCCAGGTTGCTCCAAGCCCTGTCCAACCTGGCCTTGGACACTTCCAGGGATGGAGCAGCCAAAGCTGCTCTGGGCACCCTGTGCCAGGGTCTCCCCACCCTCACAGGGAACAATTCCTTCCCAATCCTTCTAAATCTTCCTTCCCAATCCTTCTAAATCTTCCTTCTTTCAGCCAATTTGGGGTTTGCATTACAGCCCAGCTCAGAGCTGTGCAGCAGGAGCCAGTCCTTGCATAGGGAACCAAGAGCTGAGGGGCACAGGAGAGAAAAAGCTGGCTGGGGAAGGGGAATCTGAGTGGAAGCCTTGCAATCTGTGCTCCTACTGACTGAATCACACTGCTGATGTCATTTATTGGGGCTGTTTCCTGCTGAGGAACAGACTCAGCAGCAGCACACAGGTCTGCAGCCACTGCTGGCACGCTCTGGAGCAGTGAATCACCAATGCTGCTTGCTGAGCTGAGTCACTGGCGTGGACAGAGACCTCACAGAAAATATTCCTCGGTGAAAAAACTACTCCAGGATCTCAGTAAAAAAATTTAAAAATTCCAGGTTCCTTTCTGGTGTTCTTTGCCTGATGAAAGGAGGATTTTTCTCAGTGGAATATCTCTGCTCCATGGTGGTGCCAGGGTGCAGAGTGACCTGTGTTTCCAGCTGGCAGAACAAAGGCAGGGATGGTGTTTGAAGGCTATTTGTTCAGCATCCCATTAACAAGACTTTGGGCACCTGGAAACTTTGGCAAGCAAAACCTGTATTTCATGATTTTTTTTTTCCTTCTGGATGCTAAGGAAACAGAGGGAAAAAAGGGTTTAGGTTTTTTTTTTTTTATTTCAACCAAAAAGGAAATTGTGCAAGGAGGGGGAAAATGTTGTTCCAAGGCCAAATTATCACCTGCTCACTTTAATATTGGCTCAGATAAGTAAAAGGAACACTGAAGGAGCACACAAAGGAGATCTGGAAAAATCTTATGTTCAAGGGACAGGGTAGTGAGGGAACAGCCAGCCAGTGTCTTGGCTCTGCAGGAACTAGTGGTCAGCAAATGGAATTAGTGGGATACCTCCATGAAGGTGGCTCCTCATGCAATGGGTAGCTGAGCTGGAAATGTCTTTCTATAGGATATTGTGAATACAAAAAGGTTCAGGAGGTAAATGGGCAACTGAGAGGTGATGGAATTTATGGAGAGATATCTTTGGGATTTACTAAGCAGATAAATCCCATCAGGCTGAGGACATCCCTTGAGATGTATATAAAGAAAGCAAGGAGAGCTTTGGGGAGATGTGTTTTGTGTGTTTGACCCTGTGATAATTTCCTTGTGGGGAACAAAGTTGTGAGAGTTCCTTGCATTTCAAATCCCAACAGACCCAACCTGAGCAACTCCTCATGGCCACTGGTTTTATTTTTTTTCCCCATCACTTTAACCTGAAGCAGCAGGAAGGAAAATGCTTGGCCACTAAAGCCATGGTACATTGCACCATGTGAGCAGAGCTGGGAACAGCATCCCTGGGCACAAGGGGCAGGAAAGTGTCCTCTAAAGGTTTGAGGTGCCCCAAATGATACCAGAGAGCACCTTATGAGGATGCTCAGCTTTGTTTTACATTTTATTTTCTAAGTCCCTTCCTACCTTCATCTGCACCAGCCAAAGCAGCTTCCAAGCTGGATGGAGCCTGAGCACTGAGGCTCTTTTTATTCCCTAATGTGTCCCAGCAACACTGGGCAGCCAGCCTGGCATTTTGACTGAGATTTTAAAAGGCTAGCTATTACTGATTTCTCTTTTTCCATTTCTCTCCCAGCAACACTGGGTTATTTCACCTTTTTTATTTTTTTGGTTAAACTCTTGTTTTGCCCTTCCTTTGGGGACTGGGACAAGGGACATAGATCCTCAAAAATTATTTGAGTGCCAGATCCCTGCTAGCAGCTATCACCAGCTGTAATGTGCTGCTACCTCTCTCCTTCCCCACCTCAGAGCCAGGCAAACACATTCTGTTCTTTTGAGATTATATCCTGGAGATCTGAATGTCACAGCAGGCTGTGCAGTTTAACACAGGAAACATTTGTGCCTGCTATTTAAGAGAAATAAGTTGCTCGTGTTTCCCTGGGAACCAGCCTGTCAATCGAGCTCACTTGACTCCCCTGTTATTAAAATAAAATGTGAAAGAGTAAATTGATATATTGCAAGATGTGCAAGGGCAAAAATGCAAGCTGGGTGTATTTTGTATCCAAAATACGCATCCCTACGTAAAGAAGAAGTGTTTTTTCAGCTTTATTCAGATGGATTGCTGTTCTTTTGGATTTCTTTTGCTGGCAGTGTTGTGCCTTCACACACAGAACTTGGAGCTGACTGTAAAAGAGCCCCCTGCAGCTCAGCAGTTGTTGGATTACGTCCGTGTGCAGGTTATACACAACACTTGCTCCCCAGGCTCCCTGGCACTGCTTTTGAGCCTGTGCTCTCTATTACCCCTCTGAGGCCGTTCCTTCAGAGCTTTCCTCTCCACCCCAGGAGTGTTTCTCACCTCATTTTTTGCAGGTTTCTAGGAGGGTTTATCTTTAAGACCTGCCTCTGGGAGAGGCAGCAGGTTATCCGTGGGGCAAGGCTATTTTTAGGGAGCGCAGTGCCAGGATGGCTCCCAGCTCTTGGCAGTGAGCACAAAAGCAGCCTCTGTGCTCAGGGCTGCAGAACTGGGCACCCTGAGGAGCTGGGAGCCAGGCACGGGCAGGGAGCAGGGCACAGCAGCAAAATGGAGCTGCTCTGGGCAGGGAGAAGGGCTGAGGCTGCTGTGGGCACCGCCAAGGCAGAGGAGGGGAGGCAGGGGCTGCAGAGATGGGATGGAAACAGGGGAGTTTCTCAGGATCATTCTCTGGTTTTTGCAGGGAAATAGCCAAACCAGTAACATACTGCCTGGAAGAGGGATATATTACCTAAAACACCTGGCCAGTGCTGGAGATCCAAAGTGGGAGCAGTTTGCATTTTCCCACCGTGCTTTCCTCTACCTGCTGTGAGATAAAGGCAGGAGCTGCGCTGCCGTCAGCAGCAAAGCCTCCTCCCAGATTTCCACATCCAACCCTGTTCCTTTGCACCTGCCAGATTTTCATTTCCTGGATTCTTTTTGTGTTCAGAATAGTTTAAGTGATTGTGGTTTCATGCAAACTGTGCTAAATTGGTGGGAAAGGGGCATAAGTGTTTGTAGCTGCTTTCACAAGAAGGCATGTTGGGTGAGATAAGACTGGATCTCCTGGGGACAACTTGTGAAGGATGTGCTAGAGGTGCACAAAATAGTGATAAATTGCTGAGAACCCAGCTGTTCACTGTGTCACACAATATAAAGACATGAGAACACTGAGGGCTGAGCACCTCTCCTACGAGGAAAGGCTGAGAGAGCTTGGAGAAGTTTTCAGTGAGAATTTAGAGCCTCTTCCAGTGCCTGAGGGGCTCCAGGAGAGCTGGAGAGGAACTTTGGATAAGGACATGGAGTGACAGGACAAGGGAATGGCTTCCCACTGCCAAAGGGCAGGGATAGATGGGATATTGGGAAGAAATTCTACTTTGTGAGGGTGCTGAGCACAGGCTGCCCAGAGAAGCTGTGGCTGCCTCATCCCTGGAAATATCCAAGGCCAGGTTGGACGGGGCTTGGAGTGACCTGGGATAGTGGAAGGTGTCCCTGACCATGGCAGGGGATTGAAACAGGATGATCTTTCAGGTCCCTACCAATCCAAACCATTCCCTGAATCTGTGATTCCATGATGAATGGAAATAGCCAGCTCCATGCAAACCAAAGGATGTGCCACTGACATTATTCCTTGATTCATTGTCAATATTTACCTGAAGAAAGCAGACCAGCTCGGGGAAACAAAATCCAAAGAAGGTTATTAAAAACAAGAACCATGTCTACCCCACAAAATCCCTGACAGAAAATAACTGGGAGCTGAGAGGATTGAATCCCATTTTCCCATTTGTGGCCAGCACACAGGTGTGTGCAGAAGATAGTGCCACCTTTTAATCTGCTTCCTGCCTGTGCTCTAGGGAAAGCATTTCCAATTTTTCTCATCCAAATGAAACCAAAAGGGCACTTCAGGTACAAGAACTCACAGAAATGGAATTATGAAGGATTTTTAAATTTAGCAGAGGGAAATTTGTGGTAAGAAAAAGTAATTGGGACTTGAAGCTTGACAGATATAAGCCAGGAAGAGCAGAGCATTTCAAGTTTTCGGGGTGTGTGCTGCTACCCCAATTTATTAAAGATTGCAAAGGACCTTCCACACATGGATTTTTTCATATTGTTGAGTTTGTATACTTAATCAGCAGCTATATCCTTCCAGAAATCCATGTAGGAAAGTGTCAAAGCCTGCAGCTCTCAGAATATTAGAAAAAATTACTGCTTGAGCAGTCTCATTTCAGAAATTGCCTTCCTAGAAGGGAATAAGGATGAACAAACATGGGAGGGGAATTTCTCCTTCTCACCTGGTCTAGTTTTATTGCTGACCACAAAGGTGAGCTGGGTGTTTGTTCTGTGTCCAGATTGTTCATCATCAAGGGGAAATATTCATGAGAGAGCTCCCTGTCACTTGGACAGCCTGTCAAATAGCAAAGGTCATTGTTACTCATTCCCATGAACTGCTGCAGCTACACTGGGATGACTGGAAGGTCACAAAGGCTTTTTTAGCAAAGGGCAGACTCTCTGACTTTTGAAACTGCCTGTAGCCTGAATTTACTTTCAAAGGGAGGCTGCTGGGCTTTCAGGTTCCCTTTGTAGTCTTGGTAAAACCTTCAATTGACTTATTGTCAGAGGATTGTGAGGAAAAGGGGAAAAACACCCACAAGAGGCAATACTGTTTGATCTCTGTCCTTCCTCGTTGTGCTTGTGAGCCAGAGCCTTGCTTCAGATAGATAGAATTTCTGGTGGGATTTTGTATTTATGTTATAATGTTTCTGTCTCCTGCACCGGACGTGGGTTTGGTTTTATTTTTTTTTCTCCTGGGAATGTATGTTTTTGTTTGAGTGCTCAAGTGTTCCTCAAGTGGGTGAATGAATCATGGAAATTCCGTATTACGGACGGATGGAAAGATAATAAAGCATTTTATGTGGGCTTTCATGGTAAGTTTGCTTTGCAGGTAAAAGGGATTAGTCTTTCTCTAGTAAACAAACAGTGCAGAGGATGGAAAAGCCAGCTGGGCTTGTTTGGAGCTGCTGTAGTTATTCAACACAGGTAATTTTTTCAGGCTGTACGTGGTGTCCTTCTTGAGGAAACACAAGCAGCTTTGTCACTGTGTGTCACCCTGCCCAGAGCAGGAGCCAAAATTAGTACCCAGGTACCCTTAGGATAATAATTCCTGGGTTAGAAAACTGGAAAATGTTTTTCTGACTTACAGATTTTCTGTTCAAGTTATATTTTAACTTCATGAGGGTCCTGCCAGATGTCAGTGTGTGAGTGGATTCCCCAAAAACTTGACCCAAACTCATGAAGCCTCCTCACTGCAGACACATTCCTAAGGCCAAAGCCAAATCTTGGCAAGGATGGGCAATCTTTGAAGCACAGCACCCTGTGCCTCATATTGAGGGGTCTTTGTACTGAGATTCCTGATTTCAAGTAGATAACAGCACTTTTCCCAAAATTTTTAAATCCGAGGATGAAAAATGCTGTGTAACAACAGTAAGAGGCAAAACCTTTTCATGCCAAACATCAGGAATGTGGTGTTCGGAGCACAGAGGGGCACTCTGGGCTGCTTGATTTTATCTGCTACTCCTGTTCTCTTTTCCAGCCAGCTGAATCCTTATTTTTCTAAAAAAAGTTTCTAAAAAAAGCTTCATGCCAGGCTTATTGCTCATCTCACCTGACAGTTCTAGGAATGGGGCATTATCTTGGTCAATAGAAATCTTAAGAACAATCACTTAATGGCTTTAAGTCATTATTTTACTTGGCAGAAAATACAAAAAAAGCATCAGTCAATCCAATAGATCTCCTTGGCCAGACTTCAAACCTGCCCAAACCCAGAAATGAAACTTCACAGAATGCCCAGGTACCCTCCCACCCTCCATGTGCCCATCATGAGCTCTCCTGATTTGTTTTCTGGAATTCTTTCCCCAACTGAAAATGTGTGTTTTGAAGGACATGAGACCTAAACTATTTCTGTCCATTCTGTGGTGCAAAAAACCCTTCCAAAAGAGCCCTTCCAGGCAATCCTTCACTTTTCTTTCTTCACATTGATTATATCTCTGGATTGCAGCTCTGGGCAATCTTTTCAGGTGTGTTGCACAAGGTCTTTGTCCTCTCTGGTTTTTTAGGTTAGGCTCTCCAGACTTTTACCATTTGCTTTACATTTCAGTCATAAACCTGTCCTTCAAGAGTGCTTCCCAGGAAAGATGCTTTATCCACTGTGTGGTCTGCTTATAGAAAACAAATGTCAAAGGCATAAAAAATGCTGATTTTAGGATTTCATCAAATTTCCTTGGGACTACTGTCTGCAAAAGGCACCAGCCTCAGTCCTATCTGTCAATTATTCTTCCTTAATCCATTGAACACTGTATTAAACATGGGCTTGCAAGGTATTTGAGCTTTATTTTCCCACAGGTAATTGCATTTCTGTCTACCCTTAAAATGCCTCACAAGCATTCTTAGGGCTGGCTCTGTTGCCAAATCTAAACTGGAGAAAGAGGGTAGAGCCCAGGGGACTCCTAATACCCAGAGCTTTCTAGATTTAGCTCAAATCCTTCGCATTGCAGCCAGGCAGAGCTGGTGCAGCCCTGCAGCACAGTTGTTTATTTGCTGTGGAGGAAATACAAGTGCCATTCAGTAGGAATTGGCTCCCCAGCTTTCCCCAGCTGCTGCATGACAAGCATCCCTCGTGGTTCAGCTTTTCTGTGGGTACAGGGGGCACCAGTTTGTCCTTCGTGGATTCTCTTTGCCTACAAACAAACACAGCCAGATTTGAGGCAGCCCTAAGGGGCAGGTGTTGCTCTGAGATGCTGAGGACTCCAGGCAGGAATTCCTGGCTTCCCTTTCTATCCTCTGCAGATAAGGATCTCCAAGCTGGACCATCCAACTGCCCCTATTTCCTTATCACCTCTGACTTTGTCAGGTCTGGTGGGAAAGGCTGCTCTTTCCAGCCTCGCTGCCAATTCCTCTCTTTCCAGACAGAGCTGGTTAGAACAGGGATATGGCTCATTTCCCTGAAGTCCTTTAATCTGCAAAGCTCTGCTTCCATCTGTAGGCTTGCTGGAGACCCAGAGAGGCAGGTGTGGGAGGGCAGAGCCCACCACCAGGCACAGGCTGGCTCCTGGGGTGTGATGGATGGATGGGGACAGCCACCCCAATGGCTGGCAGGCTCACAAACCACATCCCAAACAGCATGTGGCCATAGCATCATAGAATATTCTGAGTTGGAAGAGACCCACAAGGACTGACCAGTCCAATTTCTGGCCCCTCTGGCACATGAGAACCCCAACAATCCCATCCTGTCCCTGGGAGTGTTGTCCAAACTCTCCTGGAGCTCTGGCAGCCTTGGAGCTTTGTCCATTTTCTGGGGAGCCCGGGTAGTGCCCAGCACACTCTGGGGGAAAATCCTTTTCCTAATATCCAGCTAAACTCCACCTGAAACAGCTTCATGCCATTTTCTTGGGTCCTGTCAGTGGTCACCAGAGAGCAGAGATCAGAGCTGCCTCTCTGCTTCCCTTCCTAAGGAAGCTGCAGACCATGGTGAGGCCTCTTCAGAACAAACTAAAGGACCACAGCCTTCCCCAGTTTCATGCCGCTCCTTTGGATGCTCTCTGAAAGCTTTTATCCTTCTTAAATTGTCCCTTGTCCTATACTGATTGTCAAACATTACAGTGGCTTCAGCATCTGGATGCTTCAAGGGGCTTTGAAGGGTTTTAAGTCCAGTGGTGATGGCAGCACTGAAGAGCAGTCAGGGAAGCTCAAAATCTGGAGAAAAACAACCTGCAAGCGCTGCAGATATGAAATTGAAGAGTTTGCACTGTTGTCTGATATCTGAGGGAAGCTGGGAACCCCAAATCCACGTTATTCCTGCTGTTTTCCCCAGATGTTTTGGCTGGCTCAGCAGCTTCAGCCCAGCTGTGCAGGTGCAAACCTCTGGCAGGCAGCTGAGCGTGTTTTATAAAACCTTAAAATGCTTGAAGGCAGCGTGCAGACGTGACTGATTTCCATCCAAGGCACAGTCTTTCCTCCAGACTTTCCCTCCAGGCGTCCAAAAAGCAATTTCAGCCAGCGTTTAATGGGAAGGCTGCGGGATGTCTGAGTGCTCCAGCTCCATGGTGGACCCGCATCCCGTGAGTTACACATTGCTCAATCCTGGTCACAAACTTTTTTTGGAAAGAAGCTGTAATTTAATAAAACCTGTGTTTATGGGGCTGCTGCTTGGAGAGGAGACTTTTACCCTGCAGCTGCATGAAAGGCATCGAATTCAGAATGAACAGAGACATCTTCCCTTTGCTTTAGGGCTCTGAGTGCCAACTCCCAAACTGTGACATTGGAACTGGATTTTTTTGGCTTTCTCCTCCATTTGGAAGAAGCCTCCATGGCACAGGCTCTGTGCCCAGAGCCATTTAAGAGTATTCTTATTATTTACAGAATTGCAGAATAGTTGGGTTGGAAGGAACATTAAAG
>WBNQ01049862.1:0-24937 GCA_013401375.1 Spizella passerina | reverse complement strand
TTTTCTGCAGCCATCCAGAAAGGATGTGCAGATACTGGGCTAGAAAAAGGGCTTTTTCTGGAATCCCTAGCCATGGGGAACAGGACTTCCACTGATTTTCCCTGTTCCCCAAATGCTCCTCCAGCAATCAGCAGCCAAGGAATGTGCAGTTCCACGTAAAAAAGATTAAAAGCTGGGCGTGTGCTTGTCATTACCTCCACCCAGAGGGGGGCTGACTGATTGTGCACCGCGTGTAATCTGAGCTGCTGTAATGTATTTTGCACAGCTAGGGTGTAAGCAAGTCATTCAGCACACATAAAACAAGACTCCGATGTAATCACCATAAAAACATGCCCGCTGGCAGCTCCTCAGCCAGCAGAGATTTACTGGGGTACATTTCCAGAGAGACTTTTGCATGGGCTGAGGGGGTTTACAGTCCTCCCACTGTCCCTGACCCAAGCTGTGTGTAAGTGCTCCATGCTGTTTGCAGGATACATTCCACATCAGCAAAAGAGCAAATGAAGAGCAAAGACCAACATTTATCCATGGCCACAGCACCAGCCCCACAGGAGGGCAGAACATCTCCATCACTGGCTTGAGGGACCATCTCCTCACACAGAGGAGCTCATTCAGTCTCTGTGGGCTGTCTAATGCTGGCTTCTCTGTGGCAAGAGTGAACAAAAACAGGTGCCAATTGGAAGGGTGTTGCCTCTTCTGAAGATACAAGTCATCTGGGAACAGTATGAAGACCATCAGATTACTTAGTGGAGGCCATCAAGCCCACAGATGGTAATGGTTTTCTCTCAGAACCTTGGATTTTAGCTGGCCTTGGAAGGAAAGCTGCCTTCCTGTTAAAACTTCCTTCCAGTTCTTGCCTCGTCCTCCTCTCTGCTTGTGTTGCTGTCAGTGGCTTTAATTCAGGAATTACCCTCCCACCTGTCCTTCCCTTTCCATCAAAATAACCATGACTCCCATTTGTAAACACATTTTAATTTTTGGCAGAAGCACCAGCAAAAAGACAGAAATCCCCATCTACCCACCCAATCCCATCTGTACCTGATTTCCTGCACAGGCTCAGGGTTGACCTCAATGCTTTCTCCAAAAAACACCGGGTACATTCGAGGCCTTATCTCTGGCATGGATGGGTTCAGGAGCAGATAAGGCATCTGCAGGGAGGGAGAGCACAGCAAGTGTTGGAACACGACAGATGGGGCTGGCACAGTTCGTAACGTGCTGTGGCTGGCAGTTGAGCAGCCTAACAGAACACCTGGACTGTCCTCACCAACCAACACCTCCCCCTGCCCCAGCACACCTCCCAGGTACGTGACTGTGCCCACATCTCTGTCACTTCTTGCTGCAGTATCTGTTTGTTGAAATTTAACCTTGCCTTTCCTTCTTCCTTTCTTGTTTCTCATAGGAATTGCAATTGTTTTCAAGTTTTCTTTAGCCCTGGTATTGCCTTTACTGATAGGAATTAACAAGTCTTAAAAAACTCAAAATGTGTCAGCATGGAGAAGTGCTCCGTGTCTGACCTAAGACAGCGACAGGGCCTAGGGCTGCTGACTTGAAGCATGTAGGTTTACTGAAGTGAGACATGTATATGTATTTTTAAAGATATACATACAAATATGTACATAAAATCATGTTTCCCTTGAAACAATCCAGCAGAGGAAGTGATAGACTTGCTGTTCCCGAAGTCTCTGTGCCAAAAATGGCTCTTGTGCTCCAAAGGACATTCTTGTTAACCATAAAACTGAGGGTGGGGTGAGACACTGGGGCACCTTGTGGCCTCTGCAATGCAGGAAGCCCATTGCAAGCCAGCACTTTATAACGAATGGAGCAGCTCCAATTCATGACACCAAGAACTGGATTTTTAAGACTAACTGCACTGTGAACTTACTCTGACAAATTGTCACAGACCAGCCTAGGCTCCTCTGCCCACCACAGAAATGACTAATCCCACTTCTCTATACTGAACGCTCTTAAACACCAGTTCCCACATATGGGGATCCTGTGTCTGGTGCCTGGACCAAACCCAGCAGCTAATTCAGCCTAATCCTGCCCTCCTGGAAAAATGTCACTGCAGGTTTCAGTCTCTGCCACAGCTTTTCTGTCAGCAGATATTAATGACGCACAGGGACACAGGATCTCTTTAAAGGGGATGCCTGGCAGCCTCTGTGCTGTCTGTAGATGGCTAGCTGAGGTCTGCTTTCTTCTACTGGTTTGGGCCTTCTGCCTCAGGCTAAGGCAAAAAATGTCACTGCTCCATCTGAATTTGCCAAGCCATTTAATTCTGTGTCCCAAAGCCACAAAGCTGTTTCTTCTTTTCATACTGAAATTTCCCTGCACTTTACAACTGTGTAAAGTTGTACTATTAAGTAAAATGGCCAACCCCTCTTTTTGATTGAATACTGTTCCATTGTCAAAACAGAACAGTATCTGCATAGTTATAGGGGGAAAAAAGAAAAAAAATATATGTTCGCTCTCCCTAGCAAACACTGGCCAAAAGGCAAAGTTCATTCCTGAATTGCTTTCAACACTCTTGACAGGGGAGGGCCAAGGGCAGCCTTTCTGGTCGTAAATAAAGCTCTTTGCTTCTGAAATGTGAATTGTTTACATCAGACAAGCCTCAGTTCACAAGGGTGCAGATGTCCAGCTTGTAACAGTCTGCACAAGGCCAGAGCTCTTTCTAAAGACATTCATACACAAGAAGAGGTTCCTTTGGGTGCAGGCGTCAAACACCATTTGCACATGGTCATGAGCTTTGTGAACAGCAGGCAGGCTCCCCTTGGGGGTTCACCTGCAGAGGGATGCAGATTACTTGAACTGGTGAAGGAAACAAGGCTGGGGATACGTGTCCCTCCTTTAAAGAAGCAGTTTCAAAGAAGTGCTTCCAGGCAAACAAACCTTCACACTTCTTGCTAACAAATGCTGACACGAAGTGTGCTCCAAACATCCCCAGGATGCAGGAGATGTTGTGAAGTCTTTCCTGTGGCCTAGCAGGAACATTGCTGGGGCATCTGGCCCCCAGTGTGTGCATGGGAAAAGCCTTCCCAGCCCGCCGAGCACCGGGGCTGCTGCTCGGTCAGAGCGTGGGCACGGGGCAGTCGCTGTCTGGGCAGAGCACAAGCCCCACAGCAGGGAACAGGAAACAAGAACACGCTGCAGAAACAACACCAGAGTGCACGGAGAAACAGAGGTGCTGGCATGCACGACTGACATCAATCAGAGTCACAAATCTGCTGCTGAACTTGGGGAGAGCAGGATTAAGTGTCCTCCAGGCTAGTGCTGGATGGGGTGTGATGAGACTATTTCCATTGGGGGTTGCAGTAAACCTTGCTCTGGGCAGGGAAGGATGGCAAAAGGCATTTCATAGGCTGTGGATGAGCACCAACTTCAGACCTGCAGGCTTGGCTTAGTTTAGAAAGCCAGAACAACTGAGAACATGGGCAGGCCAAAGCCAGGATTTCTGCTGCCTGTCGAGACCACTACACACTCAGGCCTCTCTCCTGTGAGCTGCTGCAGGTCAGAAACTTTGAAGTAACCTGGAAGTCTGCACATGGAAGATGTAAATAACTTACAAATCATGGCCTAAAAATAGAGATCTCTAAGATCCTGCAGGCTGCTCACCAAACAGCAATTGATTAGCTTGCACAGCATGAAGGGGTCACTGAACAGCAGCCACACGTTTCACACAGCAGCCACTGAAAGGCCCCTCAGGTGACATTTTGTTTTCCCTGCAGTGATGTTCTGAAATGTCGGCCCCTGCAAGTCACCTGGAGCTGGGAAGCAAGGAACAGGGGATATGAGCTTTCCAAAAGATTTGTCTTTGGGGCTGAAATGTTATATGCTTGGTACATGTCAAAAGCTGGCTTTTTGGCAAGAGTTTGACACCGACTCCTTCAATCTGCTTTAAGGAAAAAAACAAAAAATGTTCTGTCAAAAAAATACTGACTCAATTCTTTTTCCTTCTGCACAGGAATGGCTTAAAGAGGAGGAGCACTGGACTCCTGAGCTCCCTTGAGAAAATCAGGATCCCTGGCTCGTTTCTAGGAATCACTTGGAGATCTCCAGATACTCCACAAGTGAGGTAGGTTTCTGTATCATCCTGCACTATGGATAGACTGGCAGGGAGCAGAGCTTGCTGCACACTCCTGGGGGTCACTGATGGTGAAGAGGAGAAGCCCACATCACTTCAGACCAGGCTGTCCATGAGTGATCTATAGTCGAGGTCAGTCTATCCAAGGGTTGCTGTGCTGGACACTGCAGTGGGGAGCGGATCCATCTGTCCCCACTAACTGGAGCTGTGCTGGCACTCACCAGATGCAGCTTCACAAAAGACACCACAACCCTGGCATCTTTAAGGACAGAAGGGGTCTGGCAAGGAAGGTTGAAAAGACAAAATGAAGGATACCAGAGATATCAAAAAAGTGACTCCCATGTTTACAACTTGATCCAAGGTGAATATTAGGCAGTAAATGAGCTTTTATTTTTATTTCTTCTCTAGTACATAATTTGTGTCAACCAGCAAAGAGTTACAGTAGTATTAAAAAGCTGAAGAGCTTTCTTGTTTGGCTGCATTTTTCCCTCTGCCTTAACTCTGATGCCTTTCAGGCATGTAACGGCCTGGGCAGCTAAACTCTGCTTTTTGCAAGTAGCAGATAGATAAACACAGATAAAATTGGTTGCTGAATGGAATTCAATCTACAGCTCATCGACAGCATTGACTGTTCTTTAGCTGCCAAATTCCAGGCAGCAAAGCAAGAAAAAGGAAAGGAAATTAACATGAATTGAAGTAAATAAACCCCCAAAACCTTTCCCCAGAGAGCACAAAGAACCAGAACTGACTGACTCCTTTTGCTATGGTCATTATATGGAAGGCACTAAGATGTGGCATTAGATCTCTAGGGACTGTAAGGGGAAACAGCTTTCCAAGTGTCAGGGCTACAAACAGGATACAGCTTCCCAAATTCCCAGCTCCTAACTTAGCTAGGGCATAAGCAAATCTCTCACCACATTTTCCCACTATGGTAACATGTCAGGTCCATGAAAATGTCACTTTACTCAGCTGTTATTTACAGCTATAATGAAAGATCTGGCTGAGTTATTTGACACACATCTACATTCCCCGCTCTAGAAGATAAGCAATATTTGTTTAACAGACCATTTATTTTCCCAATATCTGCACGTATTGCACATTACGAGTAATTTATACCAGAGCCGGATGAGATTATATTGGGAGGTGATAACAGAAAATGCAAAGCTCAGGTAGAAAGAAGGAGTTTATTATTTCAAAGAATTACATCCTTCCTGCTTATCTCCCTCTTTTATTTCAAGTGGGAAATGTGTGCTACTTTGCTTATTGTCCACAGGGTTATGTAGGGACACAATGGAAATTCAGCAGCTAGAAGACATCACCCTCAATGTCTTTCATGAGAGCCACACTTTTCAGAGCAGATGATGAGATCCCAACGCCTGTTTCCCTGATCTGCCCAGAAGGGACATCTGTCACATCAGGTGAGGCCAGTCAAGTGAGGCCCAGAGCCATGCCCTGTCCATCAAGGAGGAAGAGGAGCGGGTGCATATCCAGAACTGGGTGGGGCTGAGGGACAGGGAGCAGCCAGGTGGGCTTAGCCTTTGCCAGGAGAGGACACAGGGTGGAGCCGAAGCTGGGGGAATTCCTGCAGGATCCAGTCCCGTGGGAGTGGCTCAGAAGTGGGTCAGGATGCCAGGCTGCCAGCAAGCCCTGAGGCAAACCCTGCTGTGGTGCCAGATGGGTGCCTTGCTCCCTGCACCAGCCTGGGGCTTCCCCAGAGCTGCTGGGACCCACAGGGTGCGGGGAGTCACGTCCCCTGTCCCCTGCCTCGTGTGTGGGCTGCAAGCTGCCTCACCTCGGGGTGCTGGGCCTCCCTCTCACGTGTGCTTTCAGGGTAGGTGCTGACAGGTATGGAAATTACACATGGAAAACCTCTGATGGCCAAGTTCCCCACCCAGCCCCTACAGATACTGCCCCATTCCTGAAGCACTTTCAGTGCAGGATGAGATGCTGGCTCTGTGACCCAAGGGGTCTTCAAAATGCTGCATGTCAGGAAGAGACGTTCTTTTGGGGTTTTTAATATGAGCCATTAATCCAACAGGGTTGGCACAATTGCTGACTTGGACCACGCTGTTGGGACCCCGCTGTTGTCTGTGAAGGCTGTGCCAAGGGGCAAGGTCTCCTTCTCCATACTTGAGACGAAGCTGGAATCTCCTCCCACCACCCAAGAGTGATTCTGAATCATTCCTGCTGCAGAATGTAAGTAGAAATTCCCTACATCTCTACAGCTGATTCAATGGGATATAGTCCCACAGGAGTCAGTGCTCACTGAGGCAGGTTGAGTGCACAAATACTTCAGTCTTACCAAGTAAAAGGAACTCGCTGCAGTGGCAAAAGCTCCTTTCACTGCTGGGAAGGAACATAAAAATCTGCTGCTTCATGAGCACACAATGGATAGTTCTGCAGATGAATGTGAGCTTGATGTCCCCTGATATCCATTAGGAGTTCTCTGATGGATGCAAAGCACTTATTTCAGCACAGTCCAAAAGCAGTTTCTTCTAGCCCCAATCAGTAACCCAGGGCAAGAGCAACAGGGAAAACTCTAAGCAGATATGGGTACTTTGATGTCATTTCATTCCCCACGCTTTCAGCAACTGCTTCTTTGTGCATATTATTAGGATTTATTTTGTTGTATTTCTGTTCCTTCTGACCCAGCTTTACAGACACAGTATAGAGAATTCAGTAACCCAAGTCATAATAATCAATTTAATAATGTTTCAGATTTAAAAGGCAGAACTAGGTAAAAGTCACCTTCTATTTTCCTTAGGATATTTGCACTTAAGCACAAAACACTTGACAAATTCCCTACATGGACTTTATTTGAAGAAATAAAAGCCAATTTATCCTGCACTACAAGTAAAATGAAAAAAAAAAGTCCCTAAATGGTGTTGAACTTGTGGTATTTATGACTCTGGCCCTAAATTGCCTTTCATATTTTCTTGGATCCCAAAGCTGTTCCCAAATTGGCTGGTTAAATGTGAATAAATGGTGCATTGTCTTTGAAACAAAGTTGTGCTTATTAAAGAGCAGAGAGTTTACTTTTTCAGAGTCACAGTTAATAACACAGAGCAGAGAGAGCACAGATTTTACACACAAGAAAGTCTTCGATAAGAGCATGCAATCTCCTTTCAGTCTCCATGAGAAGGGCTGTCTGTCCTAAAGCAGAAAAATTTTGTAACATACTTGTGAAGCTGGAGCAAAATAGCTGACTGCAGAAGAATGCAACTGGGTTCAGAGTGGTGGTTTGATAGTTGTGCAGCAAAGAATAGTATGAAATACTTCACTCAGATCTGGAATGTCGTTTCCTTCACCTGACAGCACTTTATTGTAACTGTACATAGTAGAACCTTGGCTGTTGGTGAGTTATGTATGGTTTTATAGTATTCCAACACAAAGAGTGCAGGTTGTGTTCCTGGCTCTGTCACGTTTATAAGCAAAACAAACACTAATGTAACAGGCGATTAAAAGCAGCATTTCTTGGTGTGCAAATAGCTGCAATTATTGATTTGCCAATTCCGCATGCTCTGATGAACAGCAGAGGAATAGACTTAAACAGAAGCACATTCACGGGTTGCATAACTGCTCATAGATCTGCAAGCCCTTGTAAAACGGCAAAATTAAAGCTAATTAGACACTGCAATTTAGAAGTATGAAGCAAGAAATACTCTTCATATTTTTCCTGCTTTAATATCAGCTGCAAGTACAGTATTTGAGAAATGAGAGGAAGTGAAACTCTCTGTAGTCAAATAGAGTGAAAATTCCTATTTACTTCATTATTTTGCAGTGAACCAAATAGAGTTAAAAAGCAGAGCCCTGCACCACTCCAAGTAACACAGTCCAACTGGTTTCAGCATTAGGATCCCTGCAAACTTCTGTATCTGCTAAGAGCATGGAATTCCATACATTCCCAATGTATGGAACCCATACTCTAAGCAGGAGCCCTTGCAATGTGATTCAGAATTTGGAAACATCTACAGTGTGAGCTTTTCTGAAGTGTCCAAAATATTCATTAATGAGCAAAACAATTGAAAAACTTTATACAGATCACAGGAATAACTTTTTTCCCTGTAGGAGTCAAGCTCTAAAACTCTCAATCCTAACAGCTCATGAACTGAAATAGATTTTCTCATGTTCCTTCTTCTTCGATATGTAAGGACTTTCTTGGATGGTGTGGTGGCCAACTGTCATATGACTGGAATGGAGACTGTCATATCCCCATTACAGAGTTTTGCAGACACCTTCATCCCTGCTGTTTTTTGCTCCAGCAGCCTTCACTCACCTTCCTCCCCAGTTTTATTTTACAGACACTCAGGAACAGCCTGATGCTGCCAAGTCAGAGGCGTGTGGGTAACCTTGCACATAAACACATCGAGATGGCACACACACCCAGGCATCTGCAGGTAAGGCTCCATATTAGGAACTGCAGCATTAGCAGGTTTGAGATTTGACTTTCATAATAAACCCTCACACCCTCTCCACTGTGAGGAGTCATTGTTCATGGGGAAGGTTTTGGCATGTTCAGGAGTAAAAAGGCAGTTTTCAGTAATATGCTCGAAATGCCTTAGAACTTGAGAAAGTGCACGAGGGTTTGAGGAGTCATTGCAAAATGTCTCTATGGGAAAGAAGTCTAAATTGTCACTAAACCAGAGGTAGATAAATTTTTCTCATGGAAAGATTTGTGCTGCAGTTTTAAGACAATTAACCATGTTGAACACACCTCCAAACATCTTTTATACATGTTTAAAAAAATTTTAAAGAGCCCTGGGGAAGAACTTTCATCATCCTTTAAAAACCTCCACCACCACTGCTTATGCTCTGAACGCTGTGTTTTAAAAACAGGTTTTATAGCTCAGGGATAGACATAAACAAATAAAGCAAAATAATAGTGATAATAAATCTACCCAGATCCCACTCCACATTCAAGCGTTTCACTGGCACTGCATCAGGCTGACCTGCAGTGCTGTGCCAGCTGTCTGAGCTCACAAACCACCATCCCCGGCTCCGCCAGCGGACAAACCTTTCACACAGGCTCATGCCACAAAGCCCGGCTCCAGCAAGGGCAGCGGCACACAGCCCTTCCCAGACCCTGTCCCAGCAACTCCCCGGACACACATCCCTACCCTGCCCCAGCTAAAGGGCACTTTTGTCTTTCTTTCAGCCCCGGCTCCAGCAAACGCGGCTCCACGCTCCTCACAAACCAGATGCGGGATGCCAGGGCGTAATGATGGCTGGGAGCCAGACACCCCTGCCTCGGTCCGGATGGATGCAGCTCCAACCTGTACCTACCAGTGGCACTGAGAAATAACTACACTTTTGTCTTCCGAAGGTGGGCAGAGGAGCTTGGTTCAGGCTTGGGGTTTCACTCCCACACCGTTATTAGAGTTCACCCAGCCAAGCTGCCAACACTCTGTGAGTGTATCCAAAACCCCTGCCCGGCACCGGGCCAAGCCCTGCCTGGCACAGCAGCGGCGCTGCCAACACCGGACCGCAGCCGCCACGGGCAGCCCGGAGTGCCCTCGCTGGCGAGGGGCACTGCGGGGGAACTCAGCCCAGCGGTGCCCGGGCAGTGGTCACAGGCGCCCTCCTGCCTTTCCCCCGCGGGGCCCGGAGGGGACAGAGCCCGGTGCCCGGTTTGGCTCTTACCACTTTGCCGTCCTTGGCCTCTCGCCGGTGGCCCGGGGCCGGGGGGTCCGCACCGCCGCTGCCCCCTGCTCGGCCCTCACCGGGCGACAGGGAGTAGAAGGGGGGGCTGGGGCTGGGGGGCAGCCCCGAGTCCGGACTGTCCAGCAAGCCTTCCCGGCTCTTCTCCTTCAGGCTCTCGTCCATCCCTTGCAGCTGGAGGTGACCTACCATGTCTGGGGGACAGCGAGGGGGCCGCGGCGGGAGAAAATCCTCCAGCGCCGCCCGCCGCGGAGGGAGGGAAGGGGAAGGGAGCCTGGGGGGCCCCTCCTGCGTCCCGACCGCCGCTACCAGCCTGCCGGAGCCCGGTGCTGCGCGGGGCAGCGCCAGCATCAGCCGGACACAGGTGTCCCGGCCGCCTCCCCTCCACCGGCCCTGGCCCTGCCCGCCCGGCCGCCCCCGCCCTCAGGCGTTCCCAGGGGAGGGAAGCGAAGCCCGATCCCCCCGCCCAGCCCCGCGGGGACGCGGCCGAGTAAGCGCGGCAGCGCCCGGGGCGGCCCCGCCGGCAGGGAGCGCTGGGCGCGGCGGGGACGGAACGGGGACGGGACAAGGATGCGCCGCGCTCGTCCACAGCCTGCGCCGCCCGCCGCCTCCCGGCGGCTCATTTATCCGGAGAGGGTGGGAGGGAGCCGGGCAGCGCCCTCCCCTTCCCCCGGCCCCCCAGCTCTGTCCCGGCCGCGCGTTCTCGGGCGCTTCCCAGGCACGGAGCGCGTTCGGCGCCGCCCGCCCGCCCTCTCCGTCCTGAGGGGACGGGGCGGCCCCCGCGCGCGGCCGGCGGCAGAGGGGTGTCCCCACACACCCACACACCTTCCCGTAGGCTGTGGCTGCCCTCTGCTCATTCCCTCACTGCTGTCCGAGTTTTCCCTCAGTTACGTTCCGTTTTCCACTCCATTCTGATTTTTGTCCCTCTTCTATCTCGGCACTCTCCAGGGCTTGGAAATGGGCCTCGCCACATACAACACGCCATCACAGGGGCACAGCTTCTCTCCGCTTATTCACTCACTGCTGTCTCAAGTTTTACCACACTCAGAGCTGATTTTCCCTGCAGTTCTGATGATTTTCATCATCCTTTTTTCACCTCCACACCCCAAAGTAGCCTTTCCCCCTCAGTGTCGTGGCTTGTGGGCATGAGGGAAGAGACTTTCCTCTTGAGGAACCATGGTACCTCTTTGCTTCGAGGTGCCAAAAGGCAGCTTCACCAAGGCAGCAGGTAACCATGGCAGTCTTGGCTACCAAGGTGCACAAACCCGCCGTATCCCCTCATGGCAGCCCTCTCACCTCCTGCCTCCTTCACACCTCTTTCTTTGGCTCCACAGCTTCTGGTCCACAACCAAGGAATCGGCCTTCTTATCCCAGCCATTGTGTGGTCTAGGCCAACGTAAACACCATGGAAGGGCATCCCAAATCACAGCACAGCCTGTAGCCAGGAGGAGCAGCATGTGCCAGCGCAGAGGAGAATGAAGAGTCCACCGTAACCCTCAGGGTTCAGAGAAGCAGCAGCCGTTAAACAGGTCAGGCTGGCTGAAGCCAATATGGTCATTTGTTGCGCAATAACCGGTTGAGGCTAATGTTACCTTGTCCACAGCCCTGGCTGTGTTTTTCTCATCATGTTTTCTCTCTACATAGAGTCTAGACTTTGAGAAATCTGGGGCAAGCCCACTCATATGGCTCAGCTCAGTGGAGCTTTATTCATGGCAAATAGGTTTCCATGGGAAGCTGTTGAAATCCAACTGGCCCTCTCTTGGTCTGAGTTATTGGCCCAGCACTGAGTGAAATGAGACTGTGTCTGTTTGTGCTACCAAATGGACAAACACAATGCTTGTTGTGGTAACGAATGAAAATGTGAGGGGTCTGATACTGTACCTAGCGATAAAAGCTTCACACTCAAACCACAAAGGTGGTGCAAAGTCCTTGGAAGTTGGGTTGAACCTAAAAGTGCCCCCACTGCATCCTCCTGAGGGAGCAGATCCCACTATGTGTTCCTACTAAATTCTAAAGGGAAAGCTGAGGATGCCCAAATCCACCTTTGACTGAAATGAGGGGCCCTCCTCAGAGTGACTGAAGCGATTTGTATGCACTGAGCTGTGCAGAGGAATGTCACTGATTTGTAAATGTCAAACAGGCACCGAGCAGCCCACACACGAACCTTAGTGAATTCTTACCTCTGACCCGCTCGTCGGCTCCAGCAGCTGCACAGGCGGATTTAGAGCCCCTTACTGTAAGGGCTCTCATGTCTCACACAGACTATGGCTGATCTGAAAATGTCAAAGGGGACTGAAGGTCAAAATTTCCATAAATTAGTCCCTGGCTTGCTACCTATCAAGTAATAGGATTCTCTGGCCAGTTAACACTGTGAAGTCAGGCATTCAGCCCAGCAGTTCCCCTGCAGCCCAGTTCCCCTGCCCCTCTCCTGAACTGGCTCAAGACCATGTGTGCAAGGGGAAGGAGTGTCTTCAGAGCTGCTTTCCTCCTCGGAGAAAAAAGGAGCAGGACAAAGAGACACTGGGCAGGGGTGAGTGCACTGTCCTTTTGTCTTAGAAAGCCCTGGTTTAACTTGGGGAACAGTCGAGAGGAAACTGGTTTTTCTGTTTCTTGTTTTGAGAAAACTACAATCCAACCTTTCCCAGACCTAAATAATGTATGTTTCTAAAGGTAGATTTCAGTACAACACGTGTTCAGCTCAGAAGTGGTTGTTATGGTTTAGGAGTTGCTGAACTCCAAACAGCTGAAGACACAAAGCACCGCTGAGCATCCCCCAGCACTGGTGGGGATGTTGACTTCATTTACGAGTGGCAAAACTGCTGCTGGTTCTGCAAGACATGTGTGCACACACCTAATGTTGATGTTATTGTGGTTGTTGTTGTTCTGCAGTGCATGTGTGAGCTGTGGTGGCATTATTGTTGTTATGGTTATGGTTAGTAATCTGTTTCAAGTTAGTAGTGCGTTGCTCAGCCAGGTTGGAGCTCTCTTGTGCAAAGCACAGGGCAGGCACGAGAAATGCTCCTGTCTTGATGGTCAGCTCAGACTTTGGTCAGAGTTCTCCTGGAGTCACAGTATCTTGCTCTTGGCCAGTGAAAATCAGCCTGCATGGAAGCATGGTAAAGGATTCAGTGTGCAGACACAGGTGTATATATAGTATGTGGTGAAACAGAATTTACATATTGCACAGTGCCCTGTCAAATGAGAAAAGGAGGAAAAACAACACATGTTTCAGCTGAGGCTGTGTTGCTTACTGAAACCCTCCTTAGTTCAGCACCTCTTAATTTGCTGGAAGGAATCACTAGGGACTGGTGCATTCCTGTGTCTTGGCCTGGGAAAAGGGAAACCGGGCCCTTGTGTGCATGGTGGGATGAGGAGGAAGGAAAAGTCTGGAGGGGAGTTTTCTGAAGCAGCTGAGTAGAGACAAACAGGTGCAAGCACAGTGGTACAAGGGCAGCAGTGTGAAGGCACAGCCTTGGGGAGAGTGGCCTCCACTAGCAGCACTGTCTCCACAGGAAAAATCCTGCCTTACTGTGATTTTCAGTGTAAAACTGCAAATAAGTAGCAGGGAGTCAAGTAGCAGAAAACTAGGGAATATTCCAGCAGCGCTGTATCTGTTAAGATTCACTGTCAGGCAGTGGTGCAATCCTGGCAACAACAATTAGAGGGCTTTTTGAAGCACACATTTCTCAGAGCTTCTCCAACTTTTTTTTGTTGATCTATTTGTCACAAAACACAAAATCCCAGGCCCAGTTCTGAAACAGGTGGGAGGTCATAAGAGAGGGATTGTGGACAGTGGGGGCAGGAACCCAGGCAGTCCTCCTGATGTGAGCAGCCCTGCTCCTGGATAAAAGCTGGTACCCTTCCTCAAATCCACTGGGATTCAAGCCTCTCCATGCTTTTATGAGTCCTCTGCCTTCTGTTTTCTTAGCTGTTCTCTTAGCTGGATTTGAGTACTTTAGGAATCTGCCGTCCCACAGACATGGCAGAGACTCAGCATCACGTGCTAAGTTTCCTTCCACTGCTGCCAGGCTTGAAAGACAAATACAGTGAGGGAAGAAAGAGACAGGATACAAACACCTACATCAGGACTTTTTCTGCAGCAGGCTGGGTGGCAAAACAGGAAGAATGCTAGGAATGTCCATTCTGGTTCACTGTCGAACCCGATCCCTGAGAACACCCACAGTGTAACTCCAGTCCCAGTAAGAGTGGCTCAGGCCATGGTGGGATGTAGCTGTGCTCTCTGGTTCCCTCCAAAGAACAGCAGCCTTCCCTCTCTGCCACGGCTTCAGTGTTAAAAGGCACCAGAGCAGCAGCATCACTGAAGGGAATATGACCACAGAGCACGACGCAGGTCTGTCAGACCCAGACCACCCTTGCCTGGCACACTGCACGTTGTTCACCTCAGCCCAGAATTATCCCAAGCATAAGGGCAGCAAATCACTGCTCACTGCACAGGTCCAGATGTGATACAAAGAGCAGGAAGCACATCCACAGTGCTGGACCTGGAAACCACATGCCAATAATGATTAATTTTGCAGCATGGTAGAGTTCAAATCAAAGGAACCTTTCTGCCTGAAAAGCAGAGGCTATTTATCAAGAGATAAAATCACCTCCTGATAGGTGTACTCGTTTATTTTTAGGCAGCCCCTACATCAGAAATTTTTTCAACCTTGACTCCCAAATCTTGGCTGTCTGCTCCAGTGAAGGCCACAGCCCCCTCAAGTGATGGCTGCACCTGCTCTGGCCCTGCTACCCTCACCAGACAAACAGCCCTCCTAGCAGTGACTTGGAACAAACTGTCTGGCAGGAAATGGGAATGAAAAGCACAAGAATCTCCTTTTCTGGGGTCAGGAGTGCCTGTTCTTGGCAATAAATCAAAGGAAGCAAATTTCCTTTGAATAGCCTGGACTTGAACAAAGACGGTCCATCTCCCAGACAAGGCAGTAGACTTTGTGACTGCAGGAAAGAAGGATGATCTTTGAAGAACATGCACAGGGTTGTATGAGAATGTTGCCTTTTCATATTTGACTGCAGTGTGTAGATTTGTGCCACAATCCAGACAAAAAACCCCAACTGAACACTGTATTACAGAACGAGCAAAGGCTCTGGACACAGAAAAATTATCAAGACTTCTGCTGACCCTGCTTGCCTTTGAGTAGGGTGCCACATGATGAGTATTCAATTGCCTGTGGTGTCCAGCCAGATATTGTTACAGACCTGAATCAAAACACACCTCCCTGCCTTACTGCCCCAGAGAAGGAGCTGCCTGTTATCCTGTGAATTTTCCTCTGCTTGTCTGTCAGGGCTGCTGTGCTGTAATCTTGGAGGATAATCAACAGCGAAACCATTCATAAATCACAGCAAACAGAAAAGACGCCGATAGGGTCTTAAATTTCAAGCCTGTGAAGCCATCATTTCAACAATGACAGTCAAAGGGGAGATTAAGAATTCTTTTACATGGAAAAGTTTTTCTTGGAAGAGCAACCCTCTCTTTGGTTGCCTGTAACTACAGTCATGTGGATTTGATTTTTACATGGCCCTTCTGCCCATTTGCAGGGAATGCTCTGCAGCCCCAACGGGCCTGTTCTCACACCAAACTGGCTTGTGGAGGGACAGCAGTGGGATTGGAATAAGGCAGCAAAAATGAAGGACTAAGGCTTTGCCCAGTGCTAGCAGAGGCCAAATGGGCTGCCTGTTTGGGAGGCAGTGGCAAGATGTTCCAGACCCCTCTTGGCTCAAGTCCACCATGCCTCTGGGTGCAACTGCAGAATGGGACTAAGACTGGTGCCTTGTTTTATGGTGCAAGTAAAGTATTTGGAGATTAACTGTACTTGCACCGCATGGTGCTTAAAGGTGTGAGGGTATTGTGAAGTCTGTTGCCAAAAAGGGAATTCAGGGCTGGATTAACACCCCACATGGAGGGCAGCTGATTTCTTCCTGATCCAAGTGGAGTCTTGGTCCAAATGAACTTGCCCTGTTCATTTGGACCAAGTGCTGTGCTAGGAAGAAAGGAGGGAGTCTACATAGTTCTTGCCTTGCCTGCTGTGGATGTTGACCAGCAGTGAGAGCCTGGAGGAGATGCAAGGAGAGCAGAGGAAGAAACACCAAGTGGTGGAATACAGTCTGTATGCATCTGCTGTGCTTCCTTCAGATAGTCCTCCATTCAGAGTGGAAACAAGGTGGCTCTCTGCTGGTTTGTTTACTCTCCCTGATTTCTAGACATACTCTGTGCTTTCTACTTACTTCTGCTTTTCTAGCCTGCTTACTCCTGTGACAAGCAAGGGAAAATATCAGAAAAATGTCACAGTGGGAAGGATGCTTCTGTTCTATGCATGATTAAAGAAGAAGAGAACACCAAAAGGTACTCAGAAGAATTAAGAACTCTTCAAAAAAGCAAGTGTTTCATAGCTTAACATTTTCTGGAATTTTTTAAATGGAAGACGCATGGATAACTGAGGATAACTCTCCCCTAGAAAATAAAACACATCTCTTTATTTCAGATTTTTCTTGTAAGCAATCATTTAAAACACAGGACCAGAGCAGAGATGTAAAGCCTCACTGAACAGCTTAGAGATGAAATTCTTGACTCAACAAATAGGTGTCATTATAAGAACTCTTACAGTTCATATTCTTGGCTAGCCTGTTGTGATAGTGTTGTGTCTCTTTGATTTATGACACATTATTCCCTCCTGTAATGTCTAACAGTCAACGGCACATTTCTCCTCCAGCTATCCACCCCATTTAGCACATTTATAAAGCTTGGAAGGACAACAACAGCTCTCAAATTGCCTGTTGGGATGGGGCACGTTGAAAACGGCATGACGCAGTGACACGTGATGGACAATGGGGGAGATGTTCTCTTAGCTCTGTTTCCTCCTGCTCTAAATCAGGTATGACATGAAAGAAATTATTTGGCACCATATGGTGACCTGAGGATTGGAAGGCCGTCTCCTTCCAAGAGCAGTAGCTGTCAACCTGTCACTTGTGGAAGAAAACCAAGAAAAGCAATTCTAGTCAGCTTAAATTCACCGTAGAGGAGCTGTGTTGCTGCTGAGAGTCCACAAATGGGGGGGAAAGTCAGAACTCACTGTCCTAACTTTTCAAGTTAAAAGTCTTTGGTTCCCGTGTCTAAGCTAATATCCCACTGAAAAGCAACCTGAACATTTCTCCTGGTGAAAGAGTGGGAGCTGAGAATGGAGCCGTCCTGAAGGATATCGGTCCATAGATGCTGTAACTCAGTGAATTCGTTGTTGGAGGTCATTTGCTGAAAAGTCTCCTACTTGTTTATCCTCATCAGCAGGCTCTTAGCAGATCCCTCACAGACAGCCGTCCTCTGGGGCTGCCTAGGGGTGAGCCCGCATCACTGGAATCTACTCAGCCTTTTCTGATTTCTATAATCAGAGGCAGAGAGAGCCTGACCTCTGTGTGGTGCTCAGAGGGAGTGACCTGTGTCCCTCTCGTCAGTTCTGCCCGTGCTGTATCCAGCTGCTCAACAGATGGGGCTGAGCCAAACCCCCCAGCACGGATTCAGGCTTGTCCAGGCTGGCCAGTCAAAGCTCTCTGCACTCACTGAATTGCCATCAAGGTTTCAGCATTGGTGGAGGGCCAAGTGTGGTCACCTGTGCCCTGGCAGCTGGGCTGAGACCACTGGAGTCATCAGCCAAATTACCTTGAATTGATGACCTGCAGACTTAAAGCTCTGCAACCCAGTTCCCATTATGCACCCAGCTCCCATTTCCTTTTGTATTTCTCTCATAGAAAAGTAACAGGAAAAGCTATTACTGGCTTTATGAAATGTAAGTTCATACAGTGTTTCCTATAAGACTTCAAGAAACTCCTTGTTAAAGCAGATAAGTTAATCTGTCTTTTGATTCAGGTCACAGTATGCTTTCAGCTTTAAATCACCACAGCACAGTAACTAATGGCATTTGCCATAGAAATGATGTTGAAAAAACAAGGAATCTGGGCAATTACTAGATGTATATTCCTGGTGAAAACAACCCACGTAAAGACAGCGTCAGGGAAAAGGATGATTGATCATCTGGATTTTGCTCCCTTGTGTTTTCTTGCCCACTTTCTCCACAGTGTACTATTAACTGTTGCACAATTATGGTAATGGAACCTGCCAGTGGACTTTGCCACGTGAGGGACTCGGGCACTGTCAGGAAGGGCTCAGCATTTTTATCCATGCAGGCTGAAACTGCACAGCCAGAGCACTGCAGTCCCTTCAGGCATTCAACTTTCAAACATACCAAAGTAAGAGTTTTACCAGAGTTGGGTTTTTTTCCACTTTGAATTCTTGATAGAATGCTGTACATTCCAGTCTTGTCTCAGAGCTCATTAAAATCAATGTAAAGACTTCTGGTGACTTTAATTAGCAGTGGTCTGAACCCTAAAGCTGATCAAAACTCCCACCAAACTGTAAATATGGAGGTGTTCTGTTTGCATTGCAGATAAAATATTTGGCTACAAAGCAGGGATGCTTGGAACTGTTTTCTCTATGCTCTCTGTGTGTCTTTCAGATGCCTGGTAGTTTTACTGGATTGTTTTTAATTATAGTTTTTTTATTAGGTTAAAAGGAATGGCCAGTTTCAATCTCAGTGTAAAACAGAAGCAACTGACAGCTCCTGAAGTCAATGAGTGGAATTTGCTTCTCTTACAGAAGGTGTAGTTTTGTTCAGCTGTTGGCCACTGGTGTGAGAGAGTTTGTTCTTATGGTACATCTGCTCCACCCACATGCCACAGGCCCATGGAAAAAGTTCTAATGCTGAACCTGCACTGTGGATTTTGCAGTGTGCAGGGCCAGTCCATGAAGCAATGGAAAGCAAAGAAAATCAATGTGCAATAGAAAAAAAGTGCAATACAGAGAGATTTTATTTCAAGCCTGTTCAAGGGAAAAAAACATCAGGGACAAACCCAAAGCTTTGCTGGATGGTATTGTTCTGAACTGCCTTTGGAAAGGTGTGTCACTTGTTCTCTAGGCTGCCACAACACCCTGGGATGCTGTAAAAATAGCTGGCAGTACCTGACTGACAGGCAGGAGACGTGTGACCCTAAATTATGGTGTTTTCCTTCTCATGATGAAATGAATGCTGCCTTAGACAGAGGCTGAAATACATCTGTTTGCGGTGGGAGTGCCATTTTAGGCCCGTTTCTTTTTGAAACTGGGGTTGGAATTGCCAGGGATCAGCAGAGCTATGGGCTCACAAAGAGGGCACTGTCTTTGAGGAATCTTTACATAAGCCCTGCACGACCAAGGCAACAGGAGTTTGCACAGCTGCTGCTGGAAGCAAACATGTACTTTTAGCTGACCTGGGCTGATGGCTTTGGGCGTTAAATCTGACGCTTTCCAGATGTACAGACCTCTCCTGCCACAGTCCCCAAACATTCAGTCCCCAGGTAAAAAGGAAAATAATAACAATAATAATAGCAATAGTAAAAAGGCACTTATAAATACCACACTGTAGTGTGTATTCCAGACCTGACATTTATAGGTTGTACGGTCCATTTCATAGGTGAGTGGCATTATCTTCTCTAAGAGCTGTGTTTTGAACTGCACTTGGTTCAGAGCTAATTAGTGCTGCATCTGTCTTCTCATCTCTGGTGAAGCACCTTGTTCACAAAAGGTGGCTAAATATCCAGATGTGTTGGGAATTGGCAAATAACTGTCTGTGAGCATAAGACACCAGGGAATAGCCCTAAATCTGTGCTGAGCCTGAAGCATTCACAGGACCAAGGCATCTTGCCAAATAATCAGAACATTAAGTTTTGTGCTTCATGGCAAAACAAAACCGTGCACATCAAGGGACAGGTTTACAAGTGAGGATGGGATGGGATGGGATGGGATGGGATGGGATGGGATGGGATGGGATGGGATGGGATGGGATGGGATGGGATGGGATGGTGTGCAATATTGTCACTGGACAAATGGCAGGGAACGGGCTGGCTGCTCCCCCACCCCATGTCCTGACCCTGTGTGTGCTGCTGCAGGCTGGGAGTTGTGCTGTGGAAGTCACTGATGGCTGCACAGCAGCCTCTGGGTTGACATTGTTCCATTGATTCTCAGAAGGAAGTGGAACCTCATCCTCACTCCAGACCCAGCATAAATTGCTTTCCTCCCTAGTCTGGTTATTTTAAACAATAATTCCTGCCCTCTGCATCTCTGCAGCCTTTGGATGTTCATAGGGAGGGTGATTAAAGGGCGTGGGGTGCTTGAAGAGGATCATTTATTTTATTCCATTTTATTTAGGTGTGGTATTTATAAAGGCTCTCAAATTGGCAGTGGGAGAAAGGCACATATTCTTCTGTACTGGAGACTGCCCCAAAACAGACAGACAGCTGCAGCCCAGCCTCTCCTTATTTTCGCTGCCAGTTCTCTCAAGCATGACCTGGTTTGAGGACCACCTTCAGTGAGATCAAAAGGTGATTTTCCCTGTGCTTGCACCACATGCCACTTCACTTTCACACCACCTGTCAGCTGGGTGCCAAGTGAGACAGCAATGAATTCTGGCCTCCCTGACTTGAACCATGAACATCTCCAGGTAAGATAACAATGCAGTGAAGGTGAAATTAGATCTGAGAGCCTACAAAGCCCTAGAGATGTGTTCTTGCCATGGTGAGCTGAGGCACCCAGGGAAATGGTTACTCAAAACTCTCTCTCATCAGCTGGGGATTCTTTAATCTCTCCTCCCTGGTGTGTTGCATGTCATCCTGTGAAAGGATCCTGGAAATACAAAGGCATTCAGTGGCAGAGAACATGGCTGTTTGGTGCTCATTTCTGCAGGACTTTTCAGCTACAGAGACGTAAGCTTCTCATATCTTCCTTCCTTCCTCGCCTTTCTTGCTTTCTTAATAATAGCAGTGCAGTCAAAGGGAGATTTGCTCTCTTGAAACCTTTGATTTTCTCTCTGGCTGTCATGAAACACCCATGTTTCCAAATTTTTCATGGGATAAAATTTCAAAACGTCTTGCTTTGCAGAGGGAACTAAGTTTTGCTCCAACATTTTTTGATCAGAAGTTCTGGTATGCTACAAATTGATGTGTTTCACTTTAGTTTGTTCAATTAACCCTGAAAGCTTTGCTTTAGCTCCACTCAATGCTGAACATCAGCCTTGAATTGGATTTCCTTCTAGCATCTCTCATGCAGTAACTTAATACCTGTATTTTTCAGGGAACAATGTGTAGCTGCTGTGATGTCTCACAGACCTTAAGAGTCTCTGCACCATGGCAGATTGAGTCCTCGAGGAAACAGCCTGCAGAAAAGATGAGACATCTAAACCACAGCCCACTGAGACTGTGTACTTATAGGAAAATGAGGTTTTAATGGTTTATTGAACCATTCAAACCAAAACATCGTTTCTGATTTTGTTCCAACTGGCCCTGAAGAAAATATTTCTTCTTGACTTTTCTTAATTGAAAAAAAAGGGGGTGTTTTTATTTCTCTATTGTGAAAGGAAAGAAGGTTCAAAATCAGGATGTTTTTCTCCCTGAAAATTTCAATTTTGTGAAAACTGCCTCTTTACTGGGCAGCCTTCCCAAAGGGAATCCCCAGCCAGCCCCAGTGCTAATATCAGTGCACAGTGTTTGGAGCTGATCCAAAGGTCATTCACGCCATTAGACATTTTTATCGTGGACTTGAATAAACTTTGGACCAGGCTCTTTTGGCAAGAGCATGCACAGTCTGGAAACCTAAAAATAACTCCTGATTTGGAGCCATCCACAGCTTTTCAGTCACCATGATGGTACATTGGTATGAGCTTGTCAGAGAGGTGATGAGATGATCTGGTCTCCTCTCTGGCCAGAGAATCTTTAGCTGTTTGTTGAAATAAACTAGGGAGAAGATGATGTTCCACAAGCTCAGTGTTAAGACCTCTTGGTGAAGAATTTTCCTGTGAAGCATCAACCCTGGAAGGTTGAGATAGAAGGTGTTGTCTCAAGGGATGACTTGGTTTTCTCTTCAAGAAGATTTTCAGCAGTAGTAGCTCCTGGAATATGTAAGACTGTCATCCTCAGTGCTAGGAAATGGAGAGGACCCTCCATGATGCAGTGTGTCTGCAACAGTAGTTTTGGGAGCCAGCAAAAGGGGCTGTGCCAGAAGGGAAGAAAAACTGCTCAAAGCACAGAATTTACACTTTTCCTTGTTTGTCTTCTGTCCATGATCTGAGATGTTCACAGGAATCCAGGGTGAGAAGAAAACTCTTGGTAATAATGAATCTCTGTCCTGCCATTCAGCATCACTGTGCACCATGAAGGGATAGCTCTGAAATTCTGACAGGGAGTATCATGCTGTAATTACCATGTCTAAACCCTTTCACCTGGAGTCCACTCCAGCTCTCTACAATGACCTGAGTCAGATCTGTGTGTGGAAAAAGCAAAGTGTTTCCAGCATCTCAGTTTTATTTCTACTGGCACAAGTGTTTCCTTGTGTCTGGTGCTGCTTGCTGGCTGATGAACCTTGGCTGAACACAAATAACTGGTCACTTGCTGAGGTTGTATAAGTGGCCACATGAGGGAGAAGGATGGAGGAAGTCAGAGGCCCTCAGTCAGGTGGCAGTGGGCTTGCTTGTGCCTACAGCCTGTGGTCCTCATTCCCACAGTGCTGGTGACAGCATCCTGCTGGAGCAATGCTGGTGGCTGTGGTCAAGCCATCAGGAAATCCATTCAAAGGGCTCCATTTCAACTAGTTGTTCTATTTCCTTCCTAGATATCGTTTTCTATCCATCTGGCTATCAGATGCTTTGTTTTCTGTGCACAACAGGAAGGAGTTTGCCCTCTCCATGAGGTTTGTAGCCACCACTCTTTTCTGTGGGTCCTTCATAACTGGTTGCCGTGATTCTCCTGGTTCCCAAGACAGCTCTCTCAGCTGCAGCAGTCCCTGTTTAAGGGTGTTAAGTTGTGGCAGTAATAATGCTGGCCCTGGTGAGAATACAAATGTGTAGTTTGTTGATCCTGGCCTGCAGAGCAGTACTACTGCCTGGCAACTACACCACAAGAGCTGGCAGGCACACTGATTTCCAGCTCACTGCTCCGAAAGGGGAAAGGGTGTTTTCAAATTTCTTCTTTCCCTCCGTCTGCTCCAAGTCAGATCCTGCCAGGAAGCTTTGGAGAGAAGCTCTGGTGTTCATCTGCGCCTCCCAAGCTGAGTGTGATGGCCAGGCTCTTTCTCCAGGACTTGGATACCCAGCAACATTTACTGGGTCTCAGTGGTGGGTGGGGATCACTGCAGGCTGAATGTGAGCAGCATGTGGGGCAGTGAAGAACTGAGGTCCTGACAGAACATGGTTTTGGGGGACTCCTGCCAGAAGTGGGGGTCATTTCTAATCATCCACTGGTCAAACAGGCTAATTCTAAAAGCAGAAGCTGGGTTCCAGATGCTCGTGTGGTCACACATTGCAGGGAGCATCACACACTGGTTACCCATCACTGAAGAACTGAAGCCCACACCGAAAATGCTTGGCTGAATCAGGATGTGCTTAGATGTCCTGTGGATTACTGTGAATTACCCTGCTGAAGGACATCAGGGACACGTTCTGGACTGGCAGCATGTCACACCTCCACTCTGCATTGCCCAAGGATGTGAAGTAATTGTGTACCTCAAGAGGGAAAGATGCATTTCCGTCCTGTACCACTGATATTTTCTGAATCTACAGTGTTCCATCCAGGTCCTCTGGGACACCCAGGGACACCTTACATTCAGTTATTCTAAGGTTGTATTTTGTACCTGGTTTAATGGGACTGTCCTGTCTGACAGGGAGAGGCAGGAACTGTAGAGAAATGGAGCTTATGAGCCATGTCTATTGCTGGCACTTTGCCACCACCTCCTCTGCAAGGAAACCTGCAAACCCTTTTTGGGAGCAGCATATTGTCCTAAGCACAATCATGTGTTCACTGCATAGAGCACTTAAATGTGTGTGTGTGTGTTAGGGGCCAGCTTTTCATTGAAGCCTGGTCCCGTTTCAGTCTCTCTTCCTGAGTATTCAGTGTTCAGAGGCCTGAGCTAAATATGAGTGAAAATGTGCCAGGGGGCTTTGTTGGGGTTGCTCACTAGCATAGCAACGATGCCAGCAAATTAGGGAGAAAACAAGCACCACCTGATTTGTTCTTGCCCAAGGGCAACACTCATTTATGCATCCTGTTTGCTCCATATAACATGGGTACACATATGTTACCGTGTCCAACCAGCTACAAAAATGCTGTGGATCCTTGGGGGCCCTGGGGAGGCCTGGCATCATCTTTTCTCAGGATGTCAGTGAAATGTTTACATCCACGAGGCACAGTGTGAATTACACATTGCTCCATAGCTGAGCTTTCTGATTTAGTTTAGGGTGGGGCAAATGCAGAGCACAGAACAGCCCTCATGCAGATGTTCTTGTGTTTCTTTGAAATGTTTAAATTATCTGCAGGGCTCCGTAAGGAAGCAAAGCCCCAGTCCAAGGAGTTAAGGTGACACTGCTTCCTATCTGCCCTGAGATCATTGTTTTAAGAGCAATCTCGTGATCTATGAATTTTAGGTAGTTTTTTCTTTAGTTCACCTTTCACAGCAACATCATCTCCAGCCTTGACAGTTTGCAGTATCAAATTTACCTGTCAGTATCAAATTTATCTCTCAGTGTTCATGAAGATGAAAAAAAAATCTCCACACCTTATATAGCAGCAGCATGAGTTAGGTTTGGAACTGGCTTGGGATGGGATGTCAGTTTGCACAAAATACACCCAGGAACACTTCCCCTGCCCTCAGGGAACAGCCACCTCAGGGTGAAAGGCAGCAGCTGTTCCATGCTTCACATCAATAGTGATAGAAGAATGTATGGCTGAAACTTCAGAGGGGGATCTATGTTGGCAAGAGTTAATTGCCCTGTTTGCAAATGGTCTAAACAGAAAGGTTAATGCCCAGGGATTGTACAGGCACAACCTTGATTTTCCATCTGCTTTGATGTCTCAATTAGTAGAACTCAGGGCAAGGGCAAGGGGGAGCAACTCCTTGGATGTTTCCAGCTTTTTTGTGGGGGGGAAGAAAAAAAAGGTTTATTTATTAGAATAGGCAGGTCACAATTTAACTGAGAGATTGTTAAAGGAATTCAGAGCCTGTGGGATTTATGACAAGGTGATGAAAGAGGAACTCTGATAGTTACTCAATAAGCTTCTTTTTCCAAGAACATAAAGTTTAAAAAAAATAAATTTAAAAATGAGGATTTTTTTTTT
>WBNQ01049861.1:50184-83514 GCA_013401375.1 Spizella passerina | reverse complement strand
GAAAAAAAAATCAAGGCAGATCCATCCTGTTGGGCTTTGGTTTTTGTTACTGTTTAAATGTAAAAGCTAATTATTAAATTGAATTAGATTTACCTGCTCTGCTGGCTAAATGTGAGGGTATCTGGAGACGTCACTGTAACCAGGGCAGTGTCACCAGGCTGGCTCTGCACTGCTAAATGCTGCTGGATCAAGCAGGCTCAAATTGCACTGCTGTTGTTATGGGAAACTGGTCTTTTGTCCTGCCTATTCCAATGCCAGGATAATCATGTTGCCTTTTGGAAAGAGATGTGCAGAGTAACCAGAGCCCTTGGAGTACAAGATATTAGTGATGCAAAGCTGACATACCTTGTCACAGCTATCAAAGATGTTTTGTCAGAAACTCCTTAGGGATTAACAAACTAGCAGGTCCACCTAGACAAGTCGGAAATGGATGAAGTGTATTTTGAAGGAAGGGATCACAAGGTTGATGTTTCTCTTCCCTCCTTTGCTCACCAGATACTCTTTTCATAAAATATGCAAAACTGATGGCAATTTGTAGTGAAGACCAAAGATGCAAAAAATAACAAGCTATGGCAGGTGTGTGATAAAACTTTTCATGCTATTTTTTCCTCTGATCTGATGTTTTGTCTTTTCACACTTTATATTTTAAACTGCTGTTTGTTTTTTGGGGATTTTTTCCTGTCTTTGATTATGAAGATTCACCAGCGTTCGGAAATCTGTGGTTACACAGTAAATTTGAGATACTCATGCCTCTTGCAGAACAATGGGGCTACTTTTAGAGTTTTGTTTGTTTATTTTTTTTTTTGGTTTTGCTATTTTTTGTCATCTCATGTACAAAATATAGAAAATTAAGAATCTGGTTTTCAGATTTCCTTGATAATGAGGTCAAGGATGAAGACTTGTTAATCAGTAAAAGCTCTTAGCTTTGCACCAGTCTCCCAAAACCACTTTTTACATTTTCTAGGTGAGAATGTTAGAGAAATTCACTGTTTTGTAGGTTTGTCCACATGCATACTCATGTACATGGGATTGCCTTGGTGTTACCTGAAGTGATGTAAAATTCTACATGAACCTTTGGTTCTAAGAGGCTTTTTTTCTTCTTGATATGAATTTAACCTAAGTAAACCTGGTTAAAAGGCAACACATCCATATTATTTTGCTCTAGCTTGACTATATCAGGTTAATATTAGCTGCCCACGATGTGCCTGCACAGCCTTTCTGCAGGGTGGTGTGTGATGTGGTGTGACAGCACCGTGTGGCTCCCTCACAGAATGACCTGTTTTCATCACTGCTACTGCTACTCCACTGCTTGCACTGACCTTTTGAAGTTTTGGGGCTTGGTCTGTTTGTTTTTGTTGTGTGGTGGTTTTGTTTTACCCACAGTAATGTTTGTAACAAGATTTCTGTTTATGCAGTCAGGCTGGTGAAGAGAAACAAGTGCAGTCATTTTGGGCAGTGCCTGTGGGCATGGAGGGATGGATAGATCCAGGCTAACCAGACACCGCCACGTCTTCCCTGACAGATGGATGATTATGGGGAATGTGATCCACTGTCCAGAGCCAACTCAGCTCTGCTGGATACTGACACAGGGGATGCCACAAGGACTTTTTCAAGTGGTTTCATTGGGGTGCAGACAGAAATTATGGAACTACACTTTCTAAGCAGGCATTGTGCCAAAGGTCAAGCTTTCATTTCTAGCTTTTGCTGTTAGAAAGGATGGAAATTAGAAAAAATTATTTAGAAAGGAAAGAACTTTTGAGTATTTTCCAAGCAAAAGAGAGTAGATTTCATCCAGTCTAGTAAAATGAAATCCAGTAACGAGTGATATGTGCAAAATCCTTGGAAAGTGTTGCTGGCAATCATCATAAATTGTAGCTCGGTGGGTTTTTTTCCAGCTTTGAGACTTTGAGGGTAAAACTCCACTGAAG
This sequence comes from Spizella passerina, assembly GCA_013401375.1. Taxonomy (NCBI): domain Eukaryota; kingdom Metazoa; phylum Chordata; class Aves; order Passeriformes; family Passerellidae; genus Spizella; species Spizella passerina. The sequence continues at coordinate 81,586 of WBNQ01049861.1, read as the reverse complement.
TTCTAGGTTACTAGATTTTCATTTGCAAGTATAATTATCTGAATATCCCTCATTTTCCCTTAACAGCAGTCATTAAAATTTGCTAACATCTCACCTTTGCTTCAGAGAGCATGACAGACTGAGGAAATAGCAGTTTTCTAGACTTTGTGCCAAAGCAAAGTTTTACCTTAATTGCTGTCAAACAGTTTGTTTGTCTCACAGCTGTAAAGCAGGTGTCTGTATCTCAGCAGAGCAGTGCCATGGTAAATTGAATGAGGCAGGCACTAATACATATCCCTGAGAGCTGAAGCTGCTTTGAGGATCATGAGTCAGTCATATCAGGCTGGAGCTGAAGAAGCAAAATTACAGAAACTGCTGTCTTGTTGGTTTCTTATGAAAATAGAAATTATGTAACTTAAGAGCTTTGGGTAGTCTATGTAAAATGAAGTCAGTTCTATTTACACCACGGACTATTTTGAGCTAGAAAATAATTTCTCCGAAGGCTGAGGTTGGGCTTGCTTTACTTCACACTTAGAGTCTCAAACAGCAAGGTTTCATCACTGGCATAGCTGTGCATCTGTCTAAACCCTCTGGAATGACAGGGCTGCATCTCTGATCCAGCTGGTGACATATCTTGATTGAGAGCTGAGCAGAATCATCTTGGACAGGAGATACTTTAGGGGTGGAAGGTGTATAAAGCACCACAGGGAAGCATTCTGTGGTGTGGCTGTCCCTCAAGCAGGGTTCTTTCACCCAGTGTGCAAGAACCCATCAGAACAGTGAGCTGAGATATTTGGTGTTCCTGTCATTCTGCAGAATGGAGCTGTCAATCTGCAGATGGAGTCCAGGCGTCGCTCATTTTAGGATGCAAGCACAGCCTTTTGTACAAAAAGGTAACAAAGAATGACACAGAAACAGGTGATTTGGTCACTCACACTTATGTAACAAAATTCACAATGCATATGTGGTGGTCTGAGTCCAGTTCATTATACTATCATTTCCATACACAAATTTCCCTAGGAGTGTAATTTTTAGCTTTATAATTGCCTAAGCTAACTTGAGATCCTATTTGCAGCCTATCTGCTGAAGTTATTACTTAACCTTATACTTTATTATAGTTTTGGTTTGAATCTATTTGAACAATTAATTGTCAATGGAATAAGGATTTCCAGTTCTCTGTTCCTGGGGGCTCATCATTGCTCTGTTGCTCTGGCACCTTGTTCTCATGGTTTGAAGACCAGCTCACACTCCCTGTGAGTTTTTTGTGGATTTTTTAATACCATATGTGACATCAATATAAACCCAGGGGTTTTTCTAACTGGAGTTAATTGGTAACTCTCATTTGAGTGTTACATTTGCCAAGTGTAGCCCTTGACTGTATTTCTATTCAGAAATATTTTATAATGGCATGCAACTTGCTGAGATAAACTTGCATGTTGTCTTGGCTCTTGATAGTTCCTACGGGATAAAATTCTCTTCCAGAGAAACCAGTCATGTTAAGGAGGGAAAAAATTGCAGAGAATGGGTTCAAGAGGCATGTTCCCAAGTCAGAGCCCTTGTTGAGGAGAATAGATTTCAAACATGTGTTAAATATATTTTACATTAGAGACTTGTACTCCTCTGGAAACTTCACATACCTTTGAGCCTTTTCTCCTTCTAAACTTTTCTTTCTTTTACTGTTGCTGAATCAAACTAAATCTGCCCGTGGTGTGAGAATTGCTAATTGGGCTTTTCAATTACCATAAAATTTGTCAGTGCTTTATAAATTGTGTTGCTGTTGTGTGCTGTAGTGATAGGGTAATTAAAGCAGATGCAAAATATATAAATAGCCAGCTCTTTCTGCATGTGCCATTGCTCCAGGCAGCGTGTGGAGCAGCCCTTGGCTCCAGGGAACGGGGTCGTTCTGATGTTAATGGCAGCACATGATGCCAGCCCAGGCAGCTGTGGGAGCTGGGCTCTGCTCTTGGAGCTGCTGCTCAGCTTCAGAGGGAGTTAATGAGCAAATCGTTCTTCACATGGGGAGGGCATGAAAGAAAGAGTCTCAAAGCTGATTTTTTTTTGCTGCTGAAACAAAGTTAGAGAGCAGAACTCTTCAACTACTTCAATTTATTTTAGCTTTCTACCCTAACTTTGGCATTTTGCATTTTTCGTGACTCAGACTGCATGGGAAAGATGGTAGGCAAAGATTTTTTCCTAAAATGAGAGCTGTCAATATGGAATATTTTAGGTTTTGTTCTTACGGTCCAATATGTTTTTATTTTGCTCTTTGTGTGATTTGTTATTCTGAGCAATATTGAAGAGCTGTGTTGTCCATTGATTTTGTTTCTCTCCTGCAGATACATCTTTCAAAATGGCCTAGCCTGGGAAATAACAGATAATGAATTTTACAAACTCCTTTCTCAGAAATGGCACTTAAGATCTGTGATTTTCTTCTAGTGTGACATTAATGCTGTTTGTGGCACAGGAGGACTATCAAGAGAATTTGAAAATTAGAGATATGAATCATCATGAAAACAGTGGTAATGTTATTTTCCATGGCTGCTAGTCTGTGATGTAACTCTGGATCAGATCTTGCTTTATTACTGAGAATAGAAATTCAGTGGAAAGGGAAAGAAGTTCCCTGATCCTTCTTGATGATTTCTTTGATACCACAAGCCATCTAACTGTTTAATGCCATTTAATTCTTTTGGAATAATTTAGTAGTTGAGAGTAATGGCACAAAAACCTCTCTGCACAGGAGGATGAGAATGCCAGTTATTTACTGCAACAAATTTTAAAACATTTCCAGAGAGGATGAACATGGCCAGAAAGGTGTTTCTGTTATTTCTATCAGGTTGGTGAAGAGGGGATTATTAGGACAATAAATTAATTACCAAATTCCTTGAAATTCTCTCAACCCAGAATAGAAGGCAATTTTACAGCATTAGCAATATAGTGCTGTACAAATATACAAAGCCTCTGATTTTGCCTTATATTTTATGAAATAATTAATCATTTACTCTAATATTTCAGCTTCCTTGAATCCCCAGTGTATTGGGTTGAAATCCTGTCTGTTTTGCTTTGACTTTCTTGTGATCTGAAGATTCAGTTATGGTTAACTTCAATGAAGTAATTCAATTAAGTTTTTGGCTCTTTATGAAGTAATAAAATAATTTTGGTGGCTAGCAAAAATAATATTTGGCATGGATTTTCACTGTATTACAGTACTGAACATTTGTGATAAAATGTTTCTGAAGGAAATTAAAAGGATGGAGTTTAAAATCTTTTGGTATGAGCAGTGAGGACTGCTGTGGAGGCCCTTTCTAATTACAGTGCAACATTTTGCTTTTACTACTCCAGTGGTTTGAAGGCAAAGTTTTTATTCTGCAGAGAAGGCTCAGAAAATTTTTCTTGTGAAGTAAATGTCTCAATAACTTCTCCTCACGTGCCACAGGCTTATGCCTGGATGGAATAGGGGAAAGCATTAGTAAAAGCCCAGATTCGTAGTGAAGAAGAAGAAGAAGGAATTCTTTCTTTCAATTCCACTTGTGCATGGAATATTTTAAGTGTTTTAATATTTATGGTTAAATGTGTTTTGAATTTTGTGTAGTCTATAATTCTGAGAAAGAGCTGTGCAACTTTTCTCACATATGGCCAGTAGCATAAATTAATTAGAAACTGTGCCCTTAAATACCATCCAAAATCGGAGTCCTGCCTGTGCCACTCCAATTGGAGCTTGTTGTCATGTGAAGTCACACCAGCATGGACCTCTAAGGGTGGACAGGTATACACTAAAATGCCCTTTCCAATTTGTTGGCTACAGGAAGAAGATTTGGATTTGGTTTAGAAGGGCAATTCTGTGCACTGCTTGGATTCTGAAAATGTCAGTGCTCAGTGGTCTTTCCTTGAGTCCCATTGCCCCTGTGGAGGGAAATGTGCTCTGCAGGCTCCAGGGCGGCACCTGGAGCTCAGGTGTGCAGGGCAGAGGCAGCCCTGGCAGCGCAGCTGAGGCTGAGGAGGGTCTGGGTGTGCCCAGGGTGTGCCCAGGGCCCCGGAGCTGGAAGGGGCTCAGACCTCATGGCCAGGGCAGGAGGGAACCAAGGCACTCACCTGGCTCACCTGCTGGCTGTGTGAAGGGTGGGTGATGGATCTGGCTCCATCTGCAGTTTAGTACTTAAGGCTATTGTTTTTCTCCACGAATGCTTGTTATTTTCCCTGATATTAATGCTTGTTATTTTCCCTGATATTCTGATGGTTGCTGTGTGAAGCACTGACACTCATTTACCACCTTTCCCAAGGAATGTTCTATTTTCATTCAGGGCTTCCAAAAGCTTCTGCATTTTTGCATCATATACATTTCATGCATTTTTCTTCCAAGTAACACAGCAATATATAAAAATAAGAGTATCTCTCAAAGCTAATGATTATTTACTTTCCATTTCCTGTGTAAGGGTTCATCAGGAATAACTTTTTTTAAAAAAAACAAGACTTCATACTGCTACTACTTCACACTGTAACTGCTGTAAAAGTGAACTTTCTGAATTTCTGTTTTGATTTTATTGTAATATGTTGAAACAGATATGTCAGCAGGGGCATTTTTCTTCCTAGATTTGAAGTCCAGCAGTTTTCCAGACAAATAGCATATTCTTGGGTTATTGGAAAATTCATGCTGAGCTACTTCACATTGGCTAACTTTGCATGTCACCTCTGATGTTTGTGTTGGCTGGCAAAAAATGGCTGTTATTTGTGATTTCCATTTTCTATTCTATTATTTCTACTTCTTTTGACTCTTTCTCTGCAAAGCACATAATCTAGTAGGCTGAAAGTGGGTGACTGCAAATATTAAAAGGAAAAGACAATGGTTACTTTGAATGCAGGCAAACATCCAATCATGCTGCTAAGATGTTTAAAATCAATGGTGATATATAATTTATTTGATGATTTTAAGAAATATTTTCATCTCTGAGAAGACTGATAAGTGGATAATTTATTCTTTTGTGAGAACAAATGAACAAATGCATTTTGTATTTTTTATCTTGTGAGTTCTATGAAGCAGAAAATACACTATTGCAATCTTGTTAGGGTTCAGATTCAGTGTGGAAAATCCTGAGGTGTATTCAGAGAAAGTTCTGAAAAGTTTGCTATTCATGCTTCTCACTTGGTTGTTCTGGAGACTAACTGAAGTAGTCAGAGGAAAGACAATATCCTCACTGAAATTCAGACCATAGGTTTATTTTTGCTGGCTTATGACTATATATTCCTTCTTTATGAAATAAAATCTGAGAAAAAGTTTTAGTTAATCCCTTACAATTGTCAGCTTTCAACCTTTATCATTTGTAGGTTAAAAATGTACTTTAGTGACAGAGAACCTTAGAATTGTGTGCTGCAGATGTTTTCTCATGGATAAGTCTTTCCAGTAAAATCCTCAATGTTCCAAAATACTGTTTTTTTAAAAAGTTCCTCCCTTAAAAAATCAAATCAATGACCCTTTCACCGCCTGTCCTGAAGATAATTAAATTGACAAGAGGCTTTCAGAAGAATAGCCAGAATGCCTTTCTCTCTCTCAGTCCTGTTTTGAATTCTGTATATTGCATTTCTTCTTAATTCTCTGATGCAGAAAGTTTACTATTTTTTTTTTTGAAATTACAATTTTGTATAAAAAGTGCTTCCATTTTTCTCAGCTGCTCAAAAACTGTATCCCTTCATGGTCCATAGCCTCCTGTAGGAATGATCTGTGTCAAGGGTTCTAGTTTTTCTTGTGTGTTTCATTTTAAAGGATTTGTTCATATGAGAAACAACTGCCCTGAAAGGTGGTAACAGATTTTTAAAGAAGCTGTATATAATTATAATGGAAAATAGGAAAATTGGCTGTGATGTCATTTGAGAATATTTTAAGCCCTCAGTCTGGTCACATCTGAGCACCTGGGAAGGCCACAGAAGATTTTACCAGCTTGTAAAAGTGTAAAGTGGTTGTGCTGGGAAAGCAGATGGTGCAGGAACACAGTGGGTGGGCTCCTGGATAATATCCACCCAAAGCACAGAGCCCCAGGTGTACAGAGCTCTGGGTAAGGCACAGGCTGGCTTTGCAATGCTACTGGAGATATGTTTGGGCTGACAGGTGAGGCTAAGCTTGCACCTTGCTCCTGCCAGGGCTGAGGTCAAGGAAGGGTTGCGGGAGCCAGAGGTGCATCAAACTTATTGGATCTGTAAGCACACAGGCTCCAGGATGGGAGGAGGTACCTTGTCCTGCAATTTAGCATGTGATGGACAACTTGTTCAGTCTCCCTTCAGCGGAGCTGAAAGGTGTGAGGCAGGTCAATGAAAATATTATTAAGTGGTCACCAAGGAAATATGAGCTTAGTACTTCATTCTCCCTCTTTGAATTAGGTTCATCTGTCCATTTCAGTCTTTTTCCATTGATGACAAAACAAGCTTCATTTTAAAATACACCTTAAAGCAGCAAGGCATTTTCTTATTATATATTTATAGAGTGTGTCCATGACTTGATTTACAGGAGATTTTTGTTCTAAATGTTTCTGTTCTATGTGTCTACTTGCCTGCTGCAGTCTGGTAACTGGAACTGCTGTGAAATGTAAGGAAAAGGGCAGTTTAGGATTAGTACAGCTGTAGAGACCCACATAAGTTATAAAAATCAAGTTAGGAGCTGATTAAACACTGAAAAAAGGAGCTCGTGCTGAGCTCAGGCTTCACTACAGCAAAGTAAGAAGTGCCTGTGGTCGTGTTAACCAGTCTAAAATTATCTTTTACCTCTACCCAATGTATTGGAGTTGCAGCAGTGACCACAGCAGATGTGGTTTCAAGTTTCCAGGACAGGTCTGCTAGAAATCCTTGGAAAGAGCCAAATTATAAACCCTTATGTTTCTTTTTTGTGTTTTTCTGTAAAAATTTTCCTCTTGTGTCAGACTACAAATATTTTCATATTAATTGAGTATAAAGTCAAACATGCACCAGTAACATAATTTTCTCTGCTTCACAATGCTCTTGTGAAAGCAGCACTCTGACAACACTTCAGAGGGTGGTAAGCTTTTTTTTTTGAGAAAGCTAATTACCTATGTGCTGTTTATTTTATTAGCAGCAGTCTCTCCCAGTTCAATTTTAAGTTGGCCAAAATATATCAGCTTGTTATAACCTGGACATCAGACTGAGATATTAATGTTTGTCTGAAAGTGAGTATTCATGAATATCCACACCTAGATCAGCTTATTTTTATGAGCAGGTTGCCATTTTTGCTTAATTTTAGAATGGGCATTTGAGACATTTGATGCTTAGACTGTTCCTTGCCATCTGAAATGCTACTGGAATACCCCAAGTGTCCATCTGACCTGCCTGCTCAGCACAGGCACCTGAGTTGGTCACTGACTGTTGCTTTTCTCCCTCTGTCCATCAAATAAGAATGTTCAGGGGAATTTAAATTTCTCATGAGGAGACGGCATTTTTGTTGCTTAGTAGCCAGATATTTCAAAATTCTATTTAATCTTACTTTTCAACTGAATGGGAGCTCTGGAATCTTCCCGAACCTTCCCTTTCATATCCTGGCATAGAACTCAAGGATAGATTTATCCATCTATGTCTGTCTTGGACTTCTTGTTTTGAGTGTTCTTAATGTTGTTATATCTTGCTGGTCAGGACAAAATTTTTTTTTTGTCAGAGAGATTCTTTCTTGTGTTCCTGCTGACTAGGAAAGAACAGTTTTATTAGGGAGGGAGAGGGTTTCATTTGTCTTTTTTGCCTAATTTGAGAGATGACATTGACATTTCTGAGCACTGATCAGTTCTGGCTTTTGTTATACTGTTGCTCCTTATGTTAAACACTGGCATTTAAACATATATCAGTATCTTCAGTTTATTTGCAGCTTTGTGTGTGTTAAGATGGAGATAATATTTCAGCTTTTTGTGAAGCCTTAAAAAAATTCTTTAAATGTTGGAGCCTTGTTTTACTGTAGCATCTTTTCTAATGCTGTTAACATTGCTGTGGTTGGCTGAAGTACAAATTCCATTAATAACAACAGCAATTTCACTCCTCAGGCATTGGTTCAACCTTTCACAGGATCAGTGCATCAATTCACACTGCAAGTGTCATCCAGGTGGCCAAAGCTGGGCAATCTCCTGTTTCCTCTGCATTATCTTCAGGGAGCTCAGAAACCAGCGCACCAGGGGACCCTTGGGTGGGTAATTGTCCTGTGCAAACAGATGCTATTATTTATTATTTCTCGTGGCCCACCCAAGCAGTGCTGAGGGGCAAACTGTGCATGTTTTACTGCTGGGCTCAGTGTCTGACTCTGCCTGGCCACTGCCTTTCAGAGAGGGCTAAGGCAGTGGTGGGGGAGCAAGGCTGGGTTACTGCTGCTGGCTGGCTTTTCAACCAGCTGGAAAATGCAAGAAATGAAATTTTTAGAGACAAGATTTTGAGGGATTATATTTCCTGCTTCTCAGAGTCTGAGCTCTGTTTGGTGAGTGTTTCTGCAGGGAGATATCGGGGATATGATATGTTTCTTGCTCATACGAGAAACAGACTGGATAAAAGGAAAGATTTCTGATATGCCTATTTTTAGGCAGTTTCCTATCCAGTTTGAGGCAATATTTTGTCTGGTTTTCTTAAGAGCTAAAAATAATATCTCCATGGCATGGTTGCCCCCAGCAAGGACTCTTACTGTAATGTTCCAAGCTCAAGGAGTTCAAAACCTTCTGAAAGTTTCTAAAATGGCATCTAAAACTAAGGCAATAAAACAGATTCTCATTAAAAACCCAGACATTTAATAACACAGTGGGGCAGGAATGTCTGATGTAGGTGTCTGTCAGTTGGAGGCTGTTAAATCACACTGGATGCCAAAAGGGGCCCAAAGTCACTGAATTAATGAGAATCATTTCAGTATCCTCAGGCCACACACTCAGAAAAGAAGTGCCCCTCACTGAGCCAGCCTGAGTGGCAGTGATTTACCCATGCACATCCACTCTGGCTTCCTGCCAATGCAATTTCAAGGAATATTTACTACATGCTATCAATTATTGTATTTCTGTCTTGCTTAAAAAAGAAATACAGAGGCAAACTTAATTTAGCCTCTGAATTGCCCAAGACAAGAAATGAAAATGATATTCCAGCCTATCAATAAATAAATAGGAAACAGGAGGCTGAAGATACAGAGGGTGTCAACACCTTCAGGTGAGCAAAGAGGGATCCCTAAACCCATGGCTAGTTCTGGGCTGCTTTGCTGGAAGACTGAGGTGGCTCAGATACATCTCTTACCATGAGATATTCCACAAAAACAACAAAAAAAAACCTCTTTGTGGGGTGTTTTCCTTTAAAGATAATTGGGTTCGACATTGCCACATGAAGGTTTTTTTTCCTATAATATTGAATGTGGCAATAAAGATAAAGATTTTCAAATGAAACAAGACTGAGAAGGTAACTATGTATACTCTTCAAAAAGCAAAAATCAAAATGCGTTGAAGCATTGTAGTATATTTCAGTATGGTGTGTGGGATTTAATAAGCAGATTAATACCTAAGACTAAATTAAATAATTAAATTAATATCTAAAATAAACTAAAAACTGTAGGCAAAATAAATAAATAAAACCCCCCAAACATACAGACTTGAATTCTGTCAAAGCTAGAACTGCCAAAAGTCTGTTACACATACCTATATTTTAGCTGTATGTTATTTTTTCTGAGTGGCTGCTAATCTTTGATTCTTTTTTTGATTCCAACTTGAGGCAAATTGAATTAGGAGTTCCTGACATAATAACTCTTCTCGTTTCCTTGACCCATTTTTCAGTACTGCCTTGGGTTAGTGGTGGTTTTTTTATGTGCTAACTTCACTGTAAATCTCATTTTTTCTTGAGATTAGGTGGATGTAAGTTGGCTGAATCATAATTCACGAGCTGAAAAAGTAACAATCTATAAAATGTTTCTTTAATATTTGGGATGCAATGAAGTCCCAAAGTGATCTATAATAAACATAAGGAAAAATGTATATCTGCACACATGTTGTCCTGGCTTGTCCTCTAACAATGCATGATTTCTGGTTTTGGTAAAACTAAAATACCATCAAGGCCTGTGCTTTTTACTGAGAAACACAAGTGCTGGAACTGAACAACAAATAATTCACGTTGGGGTAGTTTCTTTTGTCATTTTATGCTCCTTTTCTATTGATTCCTGAATACTCCAGTGTCTTGCCAGGTGCATTTCTCACATAGAGGAGCAGCCCGTGCGGGGGAATAATGGAAAAATCAAGAGTGGTAGTGATGGCATGGGAGAGTCTTTTCCCTGGAAAAGACACAACTTCTGTAGGAATTGTATTTGTAGTGGTACTTTTGCACAACAAACACATAAAAACAACCTGGTAGCAACAAATGCTTCTCTAGTTACTGTAAACATTTTTTGCATACAATTGCACTCCTGTATTTTCATAGAAATGACATTTATTAAGAGCTAGAATGTGAATATATAATGGTCAAATTCAGAAAATGTCAGTTTTTAGAAACTGCAAAGAAGAAATTTCTCAAATAGTTTAGGAAGGTTCATTTTGCTTTGCAGAGGGAGTTGTTTTGAAGATATTTTATTGTTTTGTCTCGTGGTAGAATTGGTGAGGCTGTAATTGTATGACAGTCACCATTCTGGCTTCCACTTGAGGGATAAAAAAATTCACTTTCTTCATGGTACTGCTAATAGAGAATGCGGCACTTTTTGAAGTGTTTCACATTTTAAATGCAGCAGTGGTTTTTCTTTTCCACAAAAGAAAGTGATTTATTTCTAGTGTCATATTTCATGTTCTCTGGTACAAATATAATAACTAACAAGCTGAGGGGTGCATGCAAGACTATCACAAGGTATCAGTGAAATATAAGTAAAGTCTGATTTTATTAGGTCAGCCAGAGATTAATGACTCCAGGACAACTGCAAAGGTCTCAAGATGTCAATACTTATTCTTTTTTTAAGCAATGAGAAGATGGGAAAAAACCCCAACACCAAACCATTAAAGACAGTACTGCAGCAGTTCAAATGCATTTCTTTGTCTATTTTTAAGAAGAGACATTGTGGTACTTGAAAATGTGCAAAATAAATATCTGTATAATTCTGATGTAGATTTAGACAACTGAGATACTTTAGAAGTTCCATTATTTTGCTTTGTTTTTAAGTTCGGCATAAAGACTAACATCTGAGTGAGGTGACAACAGGATGCCCTTGGTATGTGTTCCTATTGCTTAGAAAATCTCAGATTATTTTGCCACTCATGTGCCAGAGAGATGACCCTACTATTGATGACCCCCACTTGCCTGTGGATGTTTGCTCCCAGGATGAGTTAGGATCTGGTGAGCACAGTGACACACTATGCAAGGGGATTTCTTTCAGCATTTTCCAAAGTACTACTGTAACATGTTACATATATAGGTATTTAGAATCCAAAATCTTAGAGACAGATCAACAGATCTGAAAATTTAGCTCACTTATGAGCTACTGAATTTTATATCGAGTGCTGTGGAACTCTTTGGTCCTTAAGGTACTCATCACCTGAATAATTTTATATCCTGAATTCATTTATATGCTCCAGTGGTGCAAAAATCAATGAGAAATAGATTTTATTCCACTTCAGTGATGTAGCACACGTCCTAGTGGTGATCATGGTAGATTTTAATGAAAAATTAGGTAATAAGTAAGTATAATAGAACTCTGACATTATCAGTGGGGTTAAAAATAAGAACATCAGAAGGTAAGGAGAATACCTGTAAGAAACATAACTGTATCTCTGTGTATGTCTGTACACATAAAAAAAAAGAAGTTTTTTTTTTTTTGGTTTGGAGTTTTTATGTGGTTTTTTTTCTTCCTTTTTTAATCTGGTACCAAAGATAGTGTGGTGAATTTCCAGAATAGTAAAATAATTTTGGTCATTTTCTTGCAGCTTTAGGAACTTGCATTCTGTTTTCATTTGGCATAATGCTTTTAGGTATTTTATTTCATGATATTGAAAGAATTGCTTTATGTTACTTTCTGTTAGAATGTCATCTATGCTCTTTTTCAAAAGTAATTTTCTACTTTATATATATTTCCTTAGATGAGTGGCATCTTAAGTAATGCTGAAAAAATTGCTCCAAGTTGATTTTTGCCTTTTTTTGCATTTATAGTAATAGTGGTTGTCCTGATATTATACTGGTCACAGATTTTGGAAACAAATCTATGCCAAAAAACCCTAATTTTTTTCAAAGAGCTTCTATGAAGCTTTGAAATTCTTGGGATTGAATTGACCTAAGTCTTGAAGCATGGCATCCCTTAGTGCAGGATGTGCTGTTGTCTTCTTCCCCCAACATTTGGGGCTAATCAGCTCTTACAAACAGGAATAAGACTCTCCTAACAAAAAGGAAATGTACACTGCTGCTCTGTTCTGACAGTTCACAATGTTTCAGGCAAGTGCTTACTTGAAAGCCAAAAGAATAAAATGCAAGTACAGTCTTGTTCTCTCTAAATTGCTCCCTGTTTACTTCTCTAGATACGTTAGGGTATTTTTCTGTTTTATCAGCTGTCATTTATTTCAGGTGTATGGTAAAAATGGAAAAAAAACCCTCTGGAAATTCTTTCTCCTGTGGTTTTCCCATTATGTTTCAAGCCATATTTTAGGTATAATTGAATGAATAGTTTCAGGATAAAAAATTACTTTGAAACTTTCCCATTTTCCCCCAAAGTGCACAAGGGTTTTGCTATCAGTTTCTGTCTGCTTGCTCCACAAAGACTCTGCCTGTGTCTCTGGATTTTTTGTTTGCACAGAGCTGTGTGCTTCTGTCACAGGCCTGCTGTGGGTGCCAAAAGGGAAATTGGAAACCTGTTTCTTATCTGGAGATACTGGGCAGTGAGGAGGTGATAAAAGTGAATGCCTGGCTTTCATAGAGCTATTGCCATTCTTTAGCTTCTACTAAGGGAACTTTAAAATAGAAAGCATTATTTTAGTTTTTGTGGTGACAGGATTCTGAGAAGAGGTGCAAGTGCCCCGAAGCAGAACAGGAAAAAAAAAAAGCTTTAATACATTGAATATATAAATCTCTCCTTCCCACAGGTTTTTGCACAGATGGTCTTGGGGCAGTGCCAGGAGCCTGCAGGTGCAGGAGGCCTTCCCTTAGTCCTCATTCCCTTCAAGCAGCTCTCAAACTCACAACTTTTTGAACTCTGAAAGTACATTGCTTTTTCCTTCTCACCAGATGAGGTATAAAAGTTTTGCCAGCCAGCTAGAAAGCCTGTAGCTTGAAATGCTTTAGAACACTTTGTCTTACTGGGTAAGACACAGGCAGCTAAGGAGGAGATGCACAAGTTATAGCAAGTCTCAGAAATGTTTCTGGTTGCCAGTGCTTTGCCTGGCAGGAGGAGGTGAAGCAGCTCTGTGGTGCTGGTGCAGGAGCTGAGCATCATCCTGAGACATCCAAGGGCCAGGAAGGCACTGCAAAGACAGTGATTAATGCTGCTGTGTTTGTAAACTGATTCCTCACTGATCTGAAGGAAGCCTCAGGAGGTCATCTAATCCATAATTCTGCCTGAAGGAAAGGTGAACTCCACTTAAACCATTCTTCACAGACATTTGTCCAACCTGATCTCCCCACCAGGGATGCAGAGCTAGCAACATCCCTGAAGGATTTACTCCAGCACTTAGCTAATTTCTCTCTCTTTGATCTTCAGCTTCACATTGCCTTTTGTCATGTCATAGCTCCTCAGCTTTTGTGATGTCTATTTTTCTAACTGAAAGTAAAATAAGGTGGTTTGGACCTCTTAGATAAATTTAGGATGTGAATGTGAGGAGTGAAAGAAAAGACTTATTTGTTTTGCTTGATATTAACCAAATGAACTCTGCTAGTGTGTGGAATGGGTTAAATAGAGCTACAGTGCTTCCAACTACCTAAGAGATATGAACAAATTCTGCTTCTGAAGCACATCATGATGAATAATTTAGGGACTCTGGGACTGCATACTGTACATAAAGGTATTACAGGGCTTAATATATCATTAGAATGTATGGAGGCTCTCTGTAATTTGAAATAGAGAATATATACAGTATCCTAGCAGGAAAATATGTGGGCTTCATGAAAATTTTCTGTCTGAGAATTAATGTCTTTGTCAAAATGAGAGATCAAATCTCTAATGTGAAATTTATGTTTCAATAAAATTAATGGAGCCCATCACTAGGATTTGAGAAAGTAGCTCCTGATGCTCTGATGGTGTAGTGGTCATAAATAAGCAGGATCAATTTCCCACAGAGCATCTAGACAGGCAGAACGAGTCTGCATTGCAGCACCTGGCAGCCTGGAGGGTGCTGGGCCTGAGGGGCCTGGCAGCACTCTGCTCTGCTTCTGTGAGATGTGATGCACACATTGCATGTGGGATGCAGCTCCTGAAGCACAGAGCTGCATCAGCTGCCCTGCCACAGCCCTCTGCAGGTGTGCTGGGCACAGCTTGCTCTAACTTGGAGTGTTTTCAGGCCATGCTGCTTGTGGCTTCATTATTTTAAACAAATATTCCCTTGAAAATATTTATATCTGTTAATAAGCCAATCAGTTTTGTGTTCCTCAGTGTTTGCTGCTTACAGGAGTGTTGTGCTAAGGTTTTTAGTAGAGGCTGGGAAGATGAGTCAGGGTTTTCCATGAGGGAAGATCAAGACACCTGTGATTCATCTGTCCCATGTGAAATATTGAGTGGAAATGCATGTGGTACACCATGTAGGAAGAACATATCCTCTGTTTAACTCCCTGGGAATAAACCATTCACCAACACTTCTGACTTATGTCAGTCAAAACTAAACTTCTATCCCATCTGGTTCTCACTTTATGACCTTTCTATTCCTTGGTGTATGCTGGATTTGACCTTAAAGCATCTTTATGCACACTTATTATTCAGTGTTACATTAGAATTCGAATGAATACTGTAAAATTACCTGTAAAATGATGTTGCTCCTGAAAGTTATTGCAAGAAATCACAATGTTAAACTTAGTGCCACTGAGTTCTGGTGCCAGTTTTAAATCTCTGGTGATTTTAATGGTGAATATTAGAAAAACTGGATGCATCTGTATTCACAGCTGTTTTTATGGCATCCTCTTGTCAGCCTATGCAATGAACAGACTAGAAGCAATACACTTCCACTGGTAACCTGGACTTATTACTACTTTCTATGTCACTGCCCTAAAGAAAGAACTCTCAAATGAAAATCATAATCTATGATTTCTGTGCAAAACACTTTATAAATATCTGTTTAATAACCTGCTGAGGGAGAGCATTGGCTGCTTTGTGTGTTGAATGGCACTGGGCTTTTCATTTTGTCTGACAAAGTTCTGTGGAAAAAGGTTGGCACACCTTTTCCTCATCCCCCAGAGGAGTATTTACTTGTTTCAGGGGTGTGGTAAGACTAGCACAGGAGCTCAGGGCATGACTTTCCCCCCATGGGTGATGAACACATTTATTGAACACACTTGTATGTCACGAATGAGACATACAAGAATGAGCACCAGAGCTCCTGAACCACTCTCTCAGTTCTGGGGCATCTCCAGCCAGAGGATGACTTGGCTGCGTTTCTGTTCAGCAATGAGTGTCTTTGAGCTTGACAGTGCCTGGTAAAAAGAATGAGACTGACTGGAAAGTGCAGCTTTGCACATTACATTTGGTGAAAAGATCAGTCCCTAACTCCCCGGGTAATTTTTATTTTCTAAGATATGGAAGCATTTCTATAGGGTTTAGGTTCGGGGAATGGGATTCATGAGAACAACTGGGTGTCACTAATCTTCCCTTGTGCTTAATTATGGTCCAAACTGGAGCAGTTTAACAAGAGAGGTCAGGAATTATTAGATCTCTGTAGCCCAGAGTTTGGGGCAGACTCTGTGGAATGAACAGCTGAAGTTCATATTCGCGCTCCAGGACAGACAGATTGAGCTGTGGCTCCTGGTATGATTTGTGCATGAATTATGGGACTGGTAGAATGTTGAGGGGCTGAAAATAGAGGGAGATGGTAAGCATGTCTTTTCTTACTTTTTCCTTGTAAATCCCTTCATGGACTATTTAGAATTTTTTCTCTTTAAAAAAATCTGCAAATGGAAATGTTTTATTTTGGATAAAAATAGGTACTGTGTTGGTACTTTTCACTTCTTTTTTCATCAGTTTGTCACTGATGACTAAGTGATGGAGTTCTGAAAAGTGTGGTTTTGGTTTAGCTCTAGAAACCCATGCAAGGTTTTCTATTCAGCAGGTAACATTATAACATAATTTATTTCTGTCCCTTGTTTCATCTGCCCATCTGTCCTATCAGTTTAGCCTCTCTCATTGCAGATATGAATTTTTTCCAAACATTGAACATGCCAGAATTTCTGCTTCTGTTTTAGGCGGAAAGCCTACAACATCTGCAAATTAGAGCTGGCAATAGGAGAGAATGAATTGGAATGAAAATCTCTCTGTGGCTGATGTAAATCACAGTACACATCTTATGCCCATCTGAGGCAGTTGCACATGAAAAAGTCTTCATACAGTTCTGTTAATAAATTACTTCTTTTTTGAAGTCAAACTGGTTTTGATCACATCCAGAAAGGAAAATGGGTACAATTTTTTTTTTTAATTTTATGATAATTCTAATTTTAATTTGAATTCTTATCAGTCAGTGTTGTAGCTATTTCTAATTGTTTCGGACTCACAGAGGTTGTTATAAACTGTACTCCATAGAATATTCTAAACCCTAGAGTACCAGCAAACTACCAGAAGATCAAAACTGGTACACACAAAAAAAGTCAGTTTTCCATATGATTGGCATTAGTTTTATCATGATTTGATGCATATAAGAATGGAATTAATAATTACACAACCAACTGATCATTTGCAGATGCAGAAATGCAGTTTGATGAATATGCAAACAAAGGAGAAATGCAGATTGTGTTTTCCTGTTTGCATATGTTGCTGTCTGTGCATGCATTTCCTGGGCTTTGAGTCCTCACTCTCTGGGGTGCTGAGGTTAAAGAGCAGTCCCTGGGCTTGGCTCCATAGCTGGAATTTCCAGATGGCTTTTTTGTGTTTGAGCATCAATTCAATGAAAAACATGGTGTAACATCCCTGAGTTTTTTGAATGGAATGCAAAACAAATCAGGCATATTTACCAGTCCAAACTTCTGCCTTGGAATAATTAGGTTTGCTAATTTTCAGAGCTCTGACAGACTATTTTTAGCTATAGCTGGAAAAGATGTCAGGCATGGCAATGTCTTTAGACTGCACAGTATGAATGAGTCACTCACAAGAAGTTTCATCTAAACAGTATGGTTTGCAGGACTTTATTACAGGTTTTCGAGGGAAAAAAATGGATTTCTGTGTCTCCATAAATACTGGAAAGATAAATTACTTTGGCTCTTATCGGTACTTTTTATTCTTGTCTAATATTTCTGTTATCATAATTAATTCATTCTGTGCTTACGGGAAACTTACCAAGATTCAGTCTTTTCACTTCTCTGTCTTTTCTTTTTCAAGTTCAACACCAGACTGATTCCCCTCTCCTCTGTTTTCTTTCAGTGCCTCTTCCCAGCCCATTTGACCAATTCCATTTCTGT
Organism: Spizella passerina; assembly: GCA_013401375.1. Lineage (NCBI taxonomy): Eukaryota > Metazoa > Chordata > Aves > Passeriformes > Passerellidae > Spizella > Spizella passerina. The sequence continues at coordinate 64,060 of WBNQ01049861.1, read as the reverse complement.
CAGCCTTCTTGCCAACCATGACCTGAGGTACTTGTGCTCTTTGTGATATTTTAATGGGTTTAATTTCTGCTCACACTCAAAAATTCATTAACTTCTAATTCTTTTGTCAGATGCAAGAGCAGTGCTGCTTCTCCTTTTTTTATCTTGTGCTTAGCCTGGCTCTGGTTCCACAAGTGAAAAGGCTTGTTAACATACATGGTGTGTGGAGCAAGGAAGGTTTTAGCAGATTACTGACCTGGTGTCAGCAAACCAGACAGCATCAGCAGGTCCCTGCCAGTCAATCCTTTCTTCTGTCCCCTTCAGTTTTCTTAAACTGATTTTTTAAAAAAAGCAACACTACTTTTTTCATCCCTTCATTTATGATTCCACTTGTTTTCAGTTTTGATTCAATTACTTTGAATAGCAATTATAAAAGAATATTCAAGCTCATATTCAATGTCTAGGGATTTAGCAAAGTCATGCTAGAAACAGTTCAAAATAGTTCCATATGAAGTCGGATTCAAATGGTGCTGTTATGTATTTAATTTATCTTTGTGTGAGTAATAGAAGGAAGGCACTTTATTATGCAGTGCTGGTATCTGAAATGGATTTACATGGATGGTTGAGTAGATTAATGACAGGTTTTCAGATAATCATAGTTGTGTGGTTGTTTCTAATCTTACAACTGGGTGAATTCTGAGGTCTTGTTGACCTAAACAGCAGCAAAAATTATATTCTGAAAACTGCACACTGTGGAACCTTATATAGAAACACAGATGGCTGGATGGTGGCTTGACTTATGGGAATGATGTGATTTTTCAGATTCCTAGGGTGTTTCATGGCATAGATGGCTATTCTGTACCAAGAAATGGGTTGTGCTGTCTCCATCAATGCTGCAGTGACAATTTAAAATGATGGCAATGAGCCTGGGTTGGAAGCAGACATGCTGCTCATCTCCTTATGACTGGTGGAAGAGTGAAGCAGTCTGCTTATAGATGAGAAGTTTTGAGGCTATTTCTTTAAAATCCTTAATTGCAGAGGGGACACCTTAAGTAACAACTTCTAAGATTTGTGCTCCTGAGAGCCTGAGGAGACCAGCAGCTTTGCAGGTGAAGCAAACATGTGATTGTAGGAGATAGCAAGGCAAGTGTGGGGTGTCTGTGCAGCCCAGCAGAACTTTCTGCTGCAGAAGATCCAGCTCTGCCTCTCCTGGGAGCTCCATGGGGAGGAGTCCCCATCTGAAACACAAATGGCTTTCCAGGGAAATGCCTGGGTGAGGGCTGGGGCTGAGTGCTGCTGGATATTCTGTGCACACCTCATGTCTGAGCTTTGGGAGCAGGGGAGCTGCACTGCTGGGGGTGAATTCCTCTGTGACTCTGAGTGACAGAGATCAAGAGTTAACTGCAACGGTGGCTGCTGCGATTTTCCTTTGCAGTTTTTGCAGACTGTTGCAGTGCAGCCAGGTAATAAAAGCCTGCCTGGGTAGCTGGCTGAGGTCTTCAGGAACTCCTCATCATCTCTCTGAAATTTGTAGTAATTCTTTTGTATGTGGGTACATAATATTCTGTGTGTAATTTCACTGCCATGGGAGTGAGCTTGTCCTGGTGTTTTTGGTTGTGCACTTTGTGAAAGCAGAATGCTGATAATAAATATTCCATTTTGTTAAGACTACTTTTAAAAATATCAGAAAAGGTCACTATTTTTGAGATTATATCTGAAACATATGCTTCCAGTTTTGTCAAACTTTTCCTATTTAAGTGGAAAATTATTTTTTGCACAGATCAGAGGACATTATGAAAAATGTTGATGATGATGACTTATTTCAAGTGGCAGCAGTGTTGTGACTCACTTTCATGGGCAGCATTCCCTACATTCATAATGGATTTTGAAAATTGGAGCTGGCTTCTGCCAACAAATGGAATATTAATGAATGCAGTGTTGCATCATACAGTTTATGCATAGTGTAATTTTTCCAAGGAAATGAAATGACCACCTCTTAAAAATAAACTGGGGGAAATGCTTTATAGTCTTATATTACTGTGAATCAAAAAGTGTTTGAATATTTGTGCATTGGCATATTTGTTATATACAGAGGCTCTGCAGCTTTGATGCATCAAATAAAACTCCTAAAGGTGGATTAAATGGTTTATTACAATGACTGCTGCATTAGTTGTAATCACACTTTTTGAGTGTGGAGCAGTTCCAGATCTGTTTAAAAGTATATAGTGCACAAGAAAGGGGGTGAGGATGCTGAGGACAGTGGAATTAATAAATTAATTTGTCTACTCTGCATTACAGATTGAAAGAGCAGTTATGGTTTTATAAAAATTTTTGGTAGTGAGGATTCATTGTAATGGTGTATAAGGAGGAATATTTACCCTGTTTTGAAGAGTGGGCTAATGATGAATGAACTCTAAACTTCCATCTCTATTACAATATCCCTGTTGATTTAAAAATGCAAACTGCTTTATGCTGGGAGGTGACTGTTCCTCAAATTCTCCTTAAAAGCATTACTGTTCCTGACTCCAGCTGCCTTTTCTTCTGGGAGAGGACTCAGCTACTTTTTTGTTCTGCTGGAAATTCACTGCACAGAGCAGGAATGTGAGGAGTGCAGTGCACCTGCAGGCTGGATACAGGCACTTGGCAGAGCATGACTCAACCCTCCATCCTCCCAGCCTGCCACTCAGCTGGATTTGCCTTGTGTTTGACTAAGAAATAATCTGCTAGGTTCTAGACAAATACATCTGCCTAACACTTATTAACTGGATGTTTTATTTAAGGCTTTAAGATACATTTATGCCTCGTTGTGGTTTGCTTAGCTCTGCACTGTGATTGTGCTTTGGCAATCATTTAAAACTGTGCAGTGATAGACAATTGAGGAAGAACACATAGGAATTATTTCAAAAGGGGTTCTTTTTAAAAAGAGCTGTTAAACAGGTTAGTCAGAACTGTGAGTCACCCCAATNACTTTTAAAAATATCAGAAAAGGTCACTATTTTTGAGATTATATCTGAAACATATGCTTCCAGTTTTGTCAAACTTTTCCTATTTAAGTGGAAAATTATTTTTTGCACAGATCAGAGGACATTATGAAAAATGTTGATGATGATGACTTATTTCAAGTGGCAGCAGTGTTGTGACTCACTTTCATGGGCATCATTCCCTACATTCATAATGGATTTTGAAAATTGGAGCTGGCTTCTGCCAACAAATGGAATATTAATGAATGCAGTGTTGCATCATACAGTTTATGCATAGTGTAATTTTTCCAAGGAAATGAAATGACCACCTCTTAAAAATAAACTGGGGGAAATGCTTTATAGTCTTATATTACTGTGAATCAAAAAGTGTTTGAATATTTGTGCATTGGCATATTTGTTATATACAGAGGCGCTGCAGCTTTGATGCATCAAATAAAACTCCTAAAGGTGGATTAAATGGTTTATTACAATGACTGCTGCATTAGTTGTAATCACTTAATCATACTTTTTGAGTGTGGAGCAGTTCCAGATCTGTTTAAAAGTATATAGTGCACAAGAAAGGGGGTGAGGATGCTGAGGACAGTGGAAAACCAGGAGTTCATCAGTACACATAAGTAATTATTTTCTGAAAAAAAAGACATGGAAACTTTCTTCCAGACAGCAGAAAGAGATGCTTGACTGGTCCTCAGCACTTGTCAATCAATCTATGCATCAATCAAATTGTACTTTCAGTATGGATTAAATTTAATCTGTCCTTGCTTACTGCCTAACCCTTGAAATGACAACATTTCTGTTTGTTGTTACCTAAGGCTGTAAGTAGGGATTTGGGTCAAGGCATTCAGCAACAACTTGGGGAAAACAACTGGATTTTCTACAGTCAAGGGGAGGGTAATAAATAATAGCAAAGCCCATTAATCCTCTTTTCCATTAGTGGCAATGTCAGATAAAGCTGCTTAGTGACTCTTGAGGAATGTTACATGGATGATTTATTGCATGTGTAGTTTTAGATGTGAAGTGTAATTTTGAAATGTGGGACCTCTGCAGACTCTCCAAGAGATAGAGTAGAATACCAGATGAATTACAGCACCATATAAGGGGCAATTTCTGCATGTCTCTTCAGCTGATTTCCCAGCCTTTTCAGTTAGTTCTGGCTTCTTTGAGTGGATATGAGCCTCATTTGCTGCAGGGTCTGACAGGACACTTTGTGGTAACTGGTGAATTTAGAAAACCCCTGTCTTTGATAATGCATTTGGAGAATGGGTTTCATTTGGTTACTTTTCTCCTGCCTGTTTGCTGTTTGACATATGGCTATTTATAAGAATGAGCTATTAATAAATTAATTTGTCTACTCTGCATTACAGATTGAAAGAGCAGTTATGGTTTTATAAAAATTTTTGGTAGTGAGGATTCATTGTAATGGTGTATAAGGAGGAATATTTACCCTGTTTTGAAGTGTGGGCTAATGATGAATGAACTCTAAACTTCCATCTCTATTACAATATCCCTGTTGATTTAAAAATGCAAACTGCTTTATGCTGGGAGGTGACTGTTCCTCAAATTCTCCTTAAAAGCATTACTGTTCCTGACTCCAGCTGCCTTTTCTTCTGGGAGAGGACTCAGCTACTTTTTTATTCTGCTGGAAATTCACTGCACAGAGCAGGAATGTGAGGAGTGCAGTGCACCTGCAGGCTGGATACAGGCACTTGGCAGAGCATGACTCAACCCTCCATCCTCCCAGCCTGCCACTCAGCTGGATTTGCCTTGTGTTTGACTAAGAAATAATCTGCTAGGTTCTAGACAAATACATCTGCCTAACACTTATTAACTGGATGTTTTATTTAAGGCTTTAAGATACATTTATGCCTCGTTGTGGTTTGCTTAGCTCTGCACTGTGATTGTGCTTTGGCAATCATTTAAAACTGTGCAGTGATAGACAATTGAGGAAGAACACATAGGAATTATTTCAAAAGGGGTTCTTTTTAAAAAGAGCTGTTAAACAGGTTAGTCAGAACTGTGAGTCACCCCAATTGAGTCACGCTCACTTTTTGGTGGCTCTAGATGATCAGGTTTTCCTGTTTCTCCATGCAGCTATGAGTAATGCTGTGGTAAGAACTGTACTGCCTTGGAGAATGGCTTTTCCCTGCTCTGCCTGAACACATTTACCCATTGGGCAGTTTATAAAGTCATTTTTAGCCCATTCTCTCAAAACACTCCAGTAGCTGATTGCATGATACAAGGGATGTGAAAACTGCCAAGTGTTGTGTTGGGGGAGAGAAAAGAGAGCAAGGGCCCTCACTACCAACCCATGACAGGCAGCACCTCTGTGGGGCTGGTGGGAAATACCAGAGTTATCCTGGCTGGCATTATCCCCTGTGCACCCCCAGGGGCTGAGGCAGGAACCTGGGTAGTTAATGAGAGCTGACAAGATCTGTGCGGAACAGGAAAAACGAGGGGGTGGGAGAGGAGAACAAATATGCCCTGAGATGGTAACTGGGTTGGTGCCTTAATAACTGTTAGAGCTGAGTTTGGGTGTGTTGGAGGATTTTTTTTCTATATTTGTAGAGAGCATGCATCAACACAGCTGTAGTGTTAGGCATAATCCCAGAGCCTTTACAACCATCATCCCAGACACTGAATTAGCAGTGTGTGTACTGGCCAAGGGCTTTCAGCTTGGTGGCTACCTAAAATTAGTCTGAAACTGTGTAGGTGCTTAAATGTGGGTTTGAGAGCCTGGATTTGGGTTAGAAAGTGTAGGCTGCAGTTCTTCAAGCTTCAGCAAAGAGAGGGAAGAAACTGTAGCTCTGAATATTCCTGAATATGCCTACATTTAGACTACAGTATTCATTGCTCTTTTTTAATAATTACTGTCAGCATTTTTGTTAATATAAAGGCAAGATGTCCTTTCCTTGTAATCTTAAAAACAAAGAAAATATCAGAGTCAGGTTTTAAAGGATTACTTATTGTTTTTCACTGGCTCTGCTTCTGAAAAAATTTTATAAAGACTCTAATTCTCTCTAAAAATGGATAACTCACCTAGAAATAGAACATTTTTCTGTGATTGGTATCTTTCTGATTGATGCTGCAGAACTGCTAGACGGAAAATATCATTAAAATTAGAATGAAAACGTCTTTCCTATATTTACAACTCTCTGAGTAGTGTAAAACCAAAACCAATTTTCTCTAGTTTATCAAAGGGTCAGGGGACTTCCAACTTGAGATAGAAAATGTGATCATGTCATTAAGAACACTTGATGTGCTTTGCAACAAAGGATTTAAATGCTTCAAAAGGGAGAAGTGATGTACACTGCCCTTCTGCAATAGATAGCAAAGTGGTAAAGCTGCTTTCTACATCATTTTCTTTCCCACATGGTTCTGCTCCCTTTCAGCAGGTCCATACAGGAAATATCCAAGCCACAAATAGTTTGCATTGGGACCAAATTTATGTGAAGGAGGTAATTTGTTCAGTGTCAGCGGCTGTTGTAAAGTGGCACAAGGTCTTCCCAGAGAAAATTACTGCTTTCAGATTCTTTTTGAACCTTAAAATATGTCATAAACATGGGATGAGAACACATTCAAACAAATAATGTACTGAAAAGGAGAAAACTGAAGGGCTGGGTGCTGCCCTCTGTGTGCTGCAGCACTTCAGAGAGCTGAGTGTGGAGACCCCTGTGAGGTGCTCAGAGCCAGAAGGAGGAGAAAGCTCCTCTGCAAAATCTTGTTCAGTGATGTTTGTCCTGGTCCTTGGAAGAGCATCTCCTCATAGGAATTGCAAGCAAGTACTAAACTTATACCCCTGAAGATAATTGGCTGTTGTGAGAACCTCTCTGTGGTGCCATGGATGGTAAATCCCCTGTGGCCTGGCTGTGCCAGGTGTCTGGGGCAGGAGACTCCATTCCCTAAGGAGAGGAGATGTCCTGGTGGCCCTGGCACAGGGCACGTCTGCACACAGGCTTGGGCTCGGTGCTACCTCAGGACACCCCTGAGCCAGGCAGCCAAGCCAGCCCACAAGATAAACACACACATTAAGCAGGAGGAGTGCAGCAGGAGGATAGAAAGGCAAGAGCACAGATGGTGTGTGGTTATGTGGATATTTCCTCAACTTTGTAAAGAAATTTGGTCCTTGTTCCAGTGATTGCCACAGGTTCCTCTCCTCCCCAAAGTACCACTGTGCAAAGGAAAATCCTTCTAAGTCTTCTCTTCTAATGAGAAAATAAATTTGAATAGGTGTGTAAGACATTTGTTATTTATGACATGTGCCACTCTCTTATATTTTCTATAGGATTCTGATTTGATGCCACAAAGTTGAATATTATATAACAGAATTGTATTGTTTAGTTTCTATAGAGTGCTGTGACCAGTCCTGGCTGTTTTATTGTGTTGCAAGACACTGTGCTGAGAATGGACATTTGGGTGACATATAGTTTCCTCTGTCTTTCCCTCAATATAAAAGAAAAAAATACTGGGAAAAAAACTCCAAAAACAAATCCAGCAAAACCAAAGCAACCCAAAATGTATTGAAAGTTAAAAATATTCTCAGACTTTGGAAGAACAAACTTATGTCTGTGCTGAGGAGCTGTGGATTGTGCTGGTAAATTAAAATAGTGCATGGTGGGACACTAGTGCAGATCATGATCCTGCACAGAAATAGAAGCCAAACAGAGGAGGACTTTTCTAGCAGAGGAAATTAAAACAGCAAGGTGGAGGCTGAGCAGGAATTGACCACTGATTGTGGCTGCTAATATTTGGTGGATTATTCACAGCATTTTGGTGAAATACAAGTGCAGAGGAATATGGTATAACTGATGAGATGTTTCTGATGTCAATGAATCATGATATTAGAGAAGCTAATGGCCTGAATCAGTGGGTTTCAAATGTCACTGGCTACACGTTTAGTGAAAAGTAATTCAGAAAGCATCTTGGAAAAAAATGTAGGATTTGTTACCATGTTCTTTTCATGGCAAAAATGAGAATGAGCAACTGGAGCTTTATAAACCCCCACAAAAATGGATGAATTAATGCCCAGAAGACCTCCCTCAGCTGCCCATCATAACTGTGTTTTACATTGGGACTGCTTGCTTACTTTTGCTGGATTTATTCTGCATTTTGCTTGTGCCTTCCTATTATATCCCCCAATGTGAGCTTTCTTTCTTTTGTCCTCCTCATTCTTTTCTGTTCTGACATGTGGACAGCTTTTCCTTTCTATGAGATTAAGATGGCTGGGAAGAAATATTATGTCTGAATTGACAGCCTGTTGTCAACAATAAGTTGACTACATGGAGTTCTTTGTAGGATATTTTTCCATGGCTCAGAATGGGCTCCAGAGGGGCCTGTGAGAAGCTGGATCTGTCTTGGGTTTGTATTTATTGATGTAAGTTCAGAAAGGAGCATAAACACATTACATCAATTTTGACTAAATGACATCAGCTTCATCTCTGACCATACTAGCCCCTGAAATTAATAAGCACTTGGCAGAAGAGTAACAAGATTTATATGTACAGAAACTGACTGCAGTGAATGGGGTTAAAAAGCTCTCTGTGCGTTCCCATGTCTTGCACAGTTGTATCTGATGTGTGCCAATGCAGACTCCTTGCTTTTCCCTGCTTTTAATGTAGGAAGGAATATTATCTTTAGGTTTTCAGATATTTCAAGTGTTCAGAGTAATGCAGAGTAAATATAAATCCACTGCTAAGCATACATGTGGTTCTGTCTCTATTTCCTTTTGTTTCCAAAAGAAAAGCAGTTCTGGTTATTTATTGTGACACAGGAGACTTAAGTTACAGGTTATACTTTTGTAACTGCATTTATTGCTATTCTCTTTCTCAGCTTCAGTCACACAAACAGTAGTGATTATTCAGAGTTCTCTGATCTAAATGCATAAAGTAGTTGTTAAGTGGCATAAGCTTCACATAATGGTGTAATTTTAAATTTCATGTCCTGGGTTAGTTTATACATTAATAGTTCATAATCTGTCTGTATCAGATTTTCCTGCAATAACATAAGAAAATAGAAAATAGGAAGTAAGCTCTTGATAAAGAAAATATTCAGAGGCTTGGAGAGTCTGTCTTCATACCCAAAATTCAGGCACATGTGGTCATAGGCATCAGTCCTACTGGGCTTATAAATACTGTGGGCAGCATCCTAGGATGGTGTAATCAGCAAAGCTTTGCATGGCACCCTGGTACAGCTGCCAGCCCTCTGAGGGCAGCCTGTGGGTGTTTTCTGCTGGTGGTCAGAGGGTAGAAATACCCAGTCACAGAAACAGGCATTAGAGGATTCGTGGCAAATCTGTTTTTGATGTTACCTGGCCTGTCCTCAGATGTCAGTAGGACTAATCAGTGAGTGCCACGTGGTGCACAGTGGTGCTTGGGGGAAGGCCAGGTGTCCTCTGAAAACACATAATTGCTGGTAATGGAACTCTTGGACAATGCTAATTAAAGAGGTGCTTCTGTATGTCACTGAGAATGAGGTCTGAAATTAGACAGCAATTGCTTTAGGTAGGTTTTGATACATGTCCTCTAGATTGGTATTGATTTTGTTTTATATCATTCTGGCTTCTCTGCTGCTGGCAAGATAAAGGTACAGGTATGATGAAAGGCAATATGATCTGGTCTGCTAGTTACCTGGAGGAGAGGGAGCAAGATCTGCAAAGTACCTCATAGGTGAGTGCACTGCTACAGGCAGATGTGAAAAAGCCAAATATTGAAGCCTTTCAGGGATATGATTCTGTGAATAGATGTTTGGAAAGAACATCAAAATTAAAGATACATGTGTATTTTTCCTCATCTTGCAATATTGAGAGGAAAAACTGGTTATGAATTAGTGCTGTGTTGAGCTTAGCCTGACTATGGTGTAAACCTGCTGGAAACAGTTTTGTCATCTGTGATGGTATTAAATTATCTGCAGAGGATCACTGCAGCTGAGCTCAGTCAGTAGCACCACTGGGGCTGGTACAGCTGGGCTCATCATGCAGCTCTGTGAGTGCTGGATGATGACTCTGGGGCATCTCTACAGAGATTTTCAGTAGAGCTGATGGGACTCCATGAAACAATTTGTTCTTTAACAACAAAATTAGAGGCATGGTTCTGTATTTCCAGCTTAGCACTCTTCCTCAGACCAGAGGCCTGCATAAAATCAGCTGTTTGAGCAGGGCACCAGGAGTGGTGTAGCCTTCCAAGAGAGCTTGGGGTGTGCTCCCTGCTCCAGCAATTCCCTGTCCTGGTGCTTGCTCAGGTATGTGCACCTGGGCTGCAGAAATGTAATCAAGCTATGGGACTGTAGTGGTCCACAGTCTGCACAAAATCGTGTAGCTCCATGATGTTTTTCCTTTTAAAAGAGCAGGGATCTATGCCTTTTGAGCTACAGGGTAGATGTGCCCCCCTCAGTGCAAACTTGGGTATACTATGGGAGTGTGTATGGGGTTCAAGGGCCTACTGCTTAAAAGGCTCGAGCCAGGAATTCTGTGCAGTTTGATTACACACTTAAATATCTTCAGAAAATATGTATATATTCATGCCCTGAAGGTCTGTGCAGGTGCACCAAGTTTTACCCAAGCCAACAGGGAGGCACCTTATGGATTTCCCTGGACTGGATTATGATAACTGTGTCTGCATCTATGCTCAGCTGGAATCTCTTCCTGCATGAGTCTGTCAGTTCATTTTGAGACACACAGAAAGATCAGCTGAGTGCTGTTTCCCCCAGGTTTCCTTCTCAGATGATGTCCTAATTAGGTCACAGAGAAAGTCAAAGATGTAGAAGCTGGACTGAGTGCTCACCAGTCAGTTCCTGCATGTAACTGCTGTATTTTAGTTTAATTTCTGCTGAGATGTTTGCTGATGTCTTGGAGAATCTTGCCCATAAAAAGGCAGGCTGCTCGTCAAGAAAGCAAGTCAGTGAACACATGAATATTTTGAGCTGCAGCATGTAGCACTCAGTATTTATCACTAGAGGAGAGAGAATGTGACTCCTCTCTCACATGGCAGCTCCTTGGTTTATGCCTTACAGATTGGAAAACAGCAGAATTATCCTGCAGGATCACTTTTGGAGAAAGGGCAAGTAACTGGAGCCATCCCCAGTGCTAACATTTTGCTGCAGAATGATTCCTGCCTTTACCCCTCAAGAAAATCCTGTGTGTGGGAAGACAACAGACTTGCTAAAGTCAGAAATGAGTAACTGCCTCACTGCCTAAAGAAAAGTCAGAAGTGTGGCCTCAGAAGGAGCAGTGTGACCTGCCAAGGAAGCATATTTAGCTGCTTCTCAGAGCAGGGGAGCTGAAGGTGCTCTGTTCAGCAGCAAACTCTGTGCATGCAAACAGGTGGGACTCAGTGCACCTCCTTGTGGGTACAGCTCCCCAGGGAGGTGAAGGATGGCTGGAGCCCTTCAGGGTATTGTTTCTTGGCAGGAGCACACATGCTCCAAGAAAAACAAATTTGCTCAGTATTTTTATGAGTCTCTGAGCTCAGCCGGGTCTGGCAGGGATGACTTGACTTCATCCAGAGAGACAGTAGTGGGGACATCATTCCAAGTTTCCCTTTATTTGGGCAGTGGAACATGAGTAACTCCTGAGCTGGAGGGTGTTGCCCTGGGCTCCTCATCCTGCAGTGTGAGTGTCACACTGTGCCTCTCCATGGGGCCCAGGGCAGCTCCCTTGTATGGGCTGACTGCACTGCAAAATATAATTGCCTTTGATGCAGCAATTCCAGCACAGGCACTTTGGACTCTGTGGGATAACAAATAATAATGAAGAAAATAGTCTGGCAATAAATGCTGATCACACCCTATAGGCTTGCACTGAGTTTTTCATTAGGTAGTAGATATTACATGCAAAATAGTAACTTTCCCAGAACCTTAGAGAGCTTAGAGTTCTTTGTAAATGTGTAATTTCCCCTTTAAAATACAGTTTATTTCCCAGTACAAATTCTTCAATTTTCTGTAATTAGGGTTGAAAGGCCTCATCATTTGTCTGAGTCAGAGACACCCTGAAAAGAAAACAGTCATTTAGTGAGATGAGCAAATTCAGGAAATTGAGGCAAAGGTTCTGCTCTGCAGGTGAATCCAAAGATCCACAAAGGCCGCAGGGATGTGGGTGTGGGGGGTATGTGACTTTTTAGACAGCTGCAGCTTGGAGAGCTTCACTACTCCTCCTTCTTTTTTATGGCATTTTGATCGTTGTTCTCTCCTGTTCTGCTGAAGCCAGAACTATTTCTGCCCACTTTTGCCTCTCTTCTTTTGCAGACTTACACTGCCCTTGTAAGGCACTCACTGCCAGCTAATGCTGAGCTTATGAACATATGATTTATTTTGAATATGTGTCTCTGTTATGTGCAAAATCAAGCTGGATGCTGTGATTCCTGCTTCATTCTCCTTCCTGACCCAGCAGCAATTCTCCTGATGGTACAAACCAAATAAAGAATGGAATTTCTATGCCAAGCTATTTGTCAGCCATAACGAGGCAATATATTAGTCAAACTTCTAGAAGTGAATAGCATCATATTTATGAGTCTTGGTATCTCCGAAATGTATGTAGATGTTTGCTTTGGGGATCTCTGGCATTTTTGTTATCAGCTAAGGGTTATCATGTGATGCTTATGTTGGCTAGAGCAGCACTTGGCAAAAGAGGGTAAGAACAAAACTGGGTATAGAATGGGCAGCTTTTCTGCAAAGAAAGTGTCTTTTCCTAGACAAAGGATTTGCAAAAATATGAATCGCTGAAGCTGTTCAGAAGAAAAAAGGAGAAACTGATTTAAAAGCCTTTATTTTCAGAATTTCAGAAATTTTTTTCTGATGAATTCAAGATAAAAAATCCTTAGAAGCTTGTGTTATTCAGTGGAGAAGTTCAAAGCTTACTTCACACATAGGTGTAGCTTTATTTTCATTGGGACTTCAGGACATGAGAAGTCTGGCATGTCATCTGAATGTGGTGGTGAAATACATCTGGCACTGAGAATTTCAGTGTGCTAAAGAGTGATGTTCTATAGCATTATGGACCTAATTGCCTTGCATGTCACTATTGAAAATAAGGAAGTAACAACTGTTTTAGGTTTTCTCTGTGCCTGGGACTTAGAAGGAAGCAGAGATGCAGGTTCAAGCACCTTTGGCTCTCCGTTGTGAGGGCAGAGGCTCTTTGCCTGCTCTGGTCTCACCCCCAGCACATGGATGGGAAGCAGGTGGAAGCAGCTGGGGTCAGCCAAGAGGGCCCAAGCCAACATCACTGTTGAAATGAGAGTTTGCTCCTAAAGACAAATTACTTCTGTCTGGTAAAATAAGAAAGGTTACTGTGAGTCTACTGTAGTTCCTCTCTTGTGTTCCCCAGGAGAAGAGTGGCTCCATTTATCTGACTGGGGCATTGCTCTGAAACAGGCTCCTGAGTTTGCCTGGCCTTTTCTAATGTATATTTGTTATTGCAATGCCTGTTTTACATGAAATTTCATTTTGTTGAATGGTTTCACCACCTTACAGGAAGAGACTCTCCACTTACACTGATCAGTGTTATCTTTAAAACTAGCAGAAGTTTGGAAGTGAGCTGCAATATAAAGTGCTTCCCTAAAGGAGATGTAGGAATTGCTGTTCAGCACCAAAATCCAGACAAACGACAGGAAAGTGATGATGCTTTAAACTTGGCCTCAGTCCAAAGCACCCCTGCTTTACAAAAGGATCTTCAGTCCTGCTATCTTCCCAGGAGCAACATCAAAACTCTGCAGTGCATTTGCACAGGGAATGAATTCACAGAGAATTAGACCTTGACTTGGGCACCCACAGATGGAGAAGTCATATTTGTAAGAGCTCCCTTTCTTGTGGTGTGTGTGTAGGTACCCAGTCCTTTCAATTCTACTCTAGCCAAGCTGTGATACTTATCAGTGGGATTTTGTGATGAAATGTAGTGATTCCTCCATGACACACATGAAGTGCTAGCTGTGAAC
>WBNQ01049861.1:14213-49969 GCA_013401375.1 Spizella passerina | reverse complement strand
TTGTTCTCTCCTGTTCTGCTGAAGCCAGAACTATTTCTGCCCACTTTTGCCTCTCTTCTTTTGCAGACTTACACTGCCCTTGTAAGGCACTCACTGCCAGCTAATGCTGAGCTTATGAACATATGATTTATTTTGAATATGTGTCTCTGTTATGTGCAAAATCAAGCTGGATGCTGTGATTCCTGCTTCATTCTCCTTCCTGACCCAGCAGCAATTCTCCTGATGGTACAAACCAAATAAAGAATGGAATTTCTATGCCAAGCTATTTGTCAGCCATAACGAGGCAATATATTAGTCAAACTTCTAGAAGTGAATAGCATCATATTTATGAGTCTTGGTATCTCCGAAATGTATGTAGATGTTTGCTTTGGGGATCTCTGGCATTTTTGTCATCAGCTAAGGGTTATCATGTGATGCTTATGTTGGCTAGAGCAGCACTTGGCAAAAGAGGGTAAGAACAAAACTGGGTATAGAATGGGCAGCTTTTCTGCAAAGAAAGTGTCTTTTCCTAGACAAAGGATTTGCAAAAATATGAATCGCTGAAGCTGTTCAGAAGAAAAAAGGAAAAACTGATTTAAAAGCCTTTATTTTCAGAATTTCAGAAATTTTTTTCTGATGAATTCAAGATAAAAAATCCTTAGAAGCTTGTGTTATTCAGTGGAGAAGTTCAAAGCTTACTTCACACATAGGTGTAGCTTTATTTTCATTGGGACTTCAGGACATGAGAAGTCTGGCATGTCATCTGAATGTGGTGGTGAAATACATCTGGCACTGAGAATTTCAGTGTGCTAAAGAGTGATGTTCTATAGCATTATGGACCTAATTGCCTTGCATGTCACTATTGAAAATAAGGAGGTAACAACTGTTTTAGGTTTTCTCTGTGCCTGGGACTTAGAAGGAAGCAGAGATGCAGGTTCAAGCACCTTTGGCTCTCCGTTGTGAGGGCAGAGGCTCTTTGCCTGCTCTGGTCTCACCCCCAGCACATGGATGGGAAGCAGGTGGAAGCAGCTGGGGTCAGCCAAGAGGGCCCAAGCCAACATCACTGTTGAAATGAGAGTTTGCTCCTAAAGACAAATTACTTCTGTCTGGTAAAATAAGAAAGGTTACTGTGAGTCTACTGTAGTTCCTCTCTTGTGTTCCCCAGGAGAAGAGTGGCTCCATTTATCTGACTGGGGCATTGCTCTGAAACAGGCTCCTGAGTTTGCCTGGCCTTTTCTAATGTATATTTGTTATTGCAATGCCTGTTTTACATGAAATTTCATTTTGTTGAATGGTTTCACCACCTTACAGGAAGAGACTCTCCACTTACACTGATCAGTGTTATCTTTAAAACTAGCAGAAGTTTGGAAGTGAGCTGCAATGTAAAGTGCTTCCCTAAAGGAGATGTAGGAATTGCTGTTCAGCACCAAAATCCAGACAAACGACAGGAAAGTGATGATGCTTTAAACTTGGCCTCAGTCCAAAGCACCCCTGCTTTACAAAAGGATCTTCAGTCCTGCTATCTTCCCAGGAGCAACATCAAAACTCTGCAGTGCATTTGCACAGGGAATGAATTCACAGAGAATTAGACCTTGACTTGGGCACCCACAGATGGAGAAGTCATATTTGTAAGAGCTCCCTTTCTTGTGGTGTGTGTGTAGGTACCCAGTCCTTTCAATTCTACTCTAGCCAAGCTGTGATACTTATCAGTGGGATTTTGTGATGAAATGTAGTGATTCCTCCATGACACACATGAAGTGCTAGCTGTGAACCCAGCCTAACCATTCCAAATCAGAGTCAAGCATTCACTTAGGCATTTTGGAATATATTTCTTAAAAATAAAATCACTTATTTTTACTGGCACTCCACTTATTGAGCATGGAAATTAAGCTTTTACTTCCCACATCATCTAGAAGAATACCTTTGCTCAGTTGCTGTCCTGCAAATAGAATAGCAATAAAGAAGTTTGTATTTGTGTGGTCAGAGCAATAGAACTGGAAAGAGGAGGAGAAAAACCTCAAATTTTCAGTTTTAAGGCAGGATTTAATTACTAACCATTAAATTTAGGTTTTTCTGCTCATCCTTCTCTCACAAAATGTCCTCTCTGAAGGACAGAGGTCCCTGCAGGCTCGCTGTGATGTTCTGATCCCCAGGTAACTCATGCCATTATCCACATTGGTATATATATGTACAAATATAAGAACAGAGCAGGCAGTGTGTGTGAGAGGCAGGGAGGCTGGGATGGGGGAGATGTGATGCATTGTCAGTGCTGCTGCTAAAGGAAAGCCATTGTCAGGCTGTGATTCCTGGCTGCCACTGCTGCCTGGGAAATGTGTGTCAACACCACGCTGAGGCACAAGCTGCTGCTGGGGGAGGAGGAGGAGGTGCCTCTCTTTATCCCTGCTCGGCTTGATGCTGGCGTCTCAGAGATGCCTTTGTCACAAACAGGAGTGCTCACAAGGCGTTGTCTGCTTTGCTTTCTCTCCCCCAGCCCAAACAACAACAACAAAATCCCATCTCTGCTGTGTAGCAGTGCGATTGTTTGCTGGTTGGATTATTTTTTTTTCCTTTTTTACTGCTGTAAGATTTCAGGATGATCCAAGAGTGTTGTTCACTGGATTTGAGGGGTGTTGTTGGAGGGGGAATTCCACTGCTGCCTCAAACCCAGCAGTTTGCAATATCCTGAGCTGACCCTGCTGGACGTATTACATCAGGTCAGAAACATTTTGTTGCAGGAACACAGCAGCCTATTCCTTTCACAGGGATGGTTTAATCTACTGCTTGCTGTTAGCTTAATAACGTCTTCCTACTTGAACTGTCCATTCTGCCAGATTTTTTTTTTTCGTAGAATCACCTGTGGTTTGGCCATGAACTGAGCATGTAAGAGAGCACTAAACAAGAAAACCTCCAGACAGCTAGCTGGGCAACCCTATTTAAGTAAAAAACCTCTGCATTTGATGAGCCAATTACACAGAGCAAACATTAAAAGGACAGAATGCCAAATACTTGTTTGCAAACCTAAGCCTTTATTAACAGCATAGTTACAGCTATAAAAGATCATGATCTGAGCCTCACAGTCTACCTGCACCCTGCCTGAATCCTGGGTGCTGCTGGCTGGGCTTTGTGAGTGTTGTAGGACTAATCCCTGTGGTTTCTTGATTATGAGCATGTGCAGAGCAGCCCAAGGTAGAGCCGTGTATGCAGAGCGAGCACACAGACGTGCCTCGCAATGCCATGTTTGTGAATGTGTTCCTACAACTGAGGAGGATACAGGGAGCCTGCCTGCCTTGCTGATTTATCTGATGTTTTCTTGTTTCTGTTTCAGCATTCAGGATAAGTCCTTCAACACGACAGCTTTAGCAGAGTAAGTGAACACTTTAAAGATGTCCTTATTTTTAAACAGGAATGATGAGTTTAGTTACTGTACAGAATAATTGTAAGTGGTATATGAGAAGTCCCAAGCTATCTGTCATATATTTGGATTGAGTTTTCTGTAATCTAAATATATTATTGCCTGTATGGGAAGGATTGTATAAAGCAGCTGCCTTTAAATGCTCTGTGGCTATTTAGCAGTGAAATCCCTTTTTTGGGAGAATATGTGCTGGGTGCATATCACACATGTTTAAGTGCATGATTTGCAGTGTCGGATGAACCTCCTGTCAAAATATTGCTCATTTCTGATACTGATGATCCTGTCAAACACAAGCATGTCTGTTTTCTAAGGACACATGGTCTGTACTTACCACAAGCATTGTTAGGAAAAAAAATCATTAGGAAATATTTTGAAAAATTCCTATGCATTATTTAGACAGGCCAAGTACCAAAAACATCATTTCTTTGTTATCAATTCCATTAACTCCTTAGATGGCCTTTTGTATATATCATAATCAAAAGGAAGTATATGTTGATTTTTCTTGTTGTTTTACAGACAGAACAAGGGAGGACATTACAAACTTAGGAAGGCAAACCCTCTAGGAACTTTTGCAAATGAAATGGTCTTTGTCTTATTTTAGTCTAAACCACTTCAACAGTGGTGCTCTGTGCATTTTTACTTTGCATGCTTTTAATTGTTTCAAGAGCTTTTGGGGAAGATTCTGCAGCAATAAGGAGCCAAGCTGTTTTTCAGGAGGAAAATGATGTATGGATTTGTTTGTATATTAGGTGAGCTTTACACTGTTAAAATGCTCATAATGTAAAACACCTCAGCTGGACAGTGAGCTGTTTGGTGAGTGCTGTGGGGACAGGGGACACTCTGAAAGCAGGCCAAGTTTGTAATAATCTGAGCCATCTCTAAGTGCTGTCATAACCTCTGCAGGAGAAGTTTCAAAGGGATCTAAAGAATTTGCCTCTCTTATATTGCTTTGCTTTATTTGCTTATATTTCCTTGCTTTATTTAATATTTAAATTCAATCACACTTTTTGTGTGACTGGGGCAGATGTGGAAAGATTAAACTGAAGCTTATAAATCATGGAGGGATTTTTGTTTGCTTGCATGCTTGTTTGTTTTCATTTCCTGTGTTCCTGTTAGTTACGTGATGAATTTTGCTCTGTAAAATTTTGGGTTGCTCCCCCTTCACAGAAAAATAGCCAGATTACAGGTATTATATTTTCATGTTTATTCTCCTTCCCTTTCCTCTGTCCCTAAGTACATCCATTGTTTGCTGTAGAGATTCCCCTGGAGCAGTCCCTGAGCCTGCCTCCCCCATGAGGTTGCTGGGATGCAGAGGTGATGGCTTTTCTCTGTGGGGCTTCATGTTAAACCAGGAGGGTATAAAAGCTGGGAGTGTGGTACCAGCCCTGCCCTTGGAGAGATGGAGAGGGGTTGGATCTCCCACATTTCAGCTGCTGTTGGTTCTTGTTTGTGGGATTTCATGTTTCATCTTCTATTTCCAAACAAAGGGGTAGAAACGTGCTTTTAGAAAACAAAAGGGAGTGAACAATGATATCTGAAAAGCATTGTCTCATTGAACAAACTTGGTTCCCTAAGTCTCATTCTTCCCTAAATCTCATTTGGAGCTGTTCCCCAACACCTGCTTTTGAGAGCTGCTGAGGATACACAATTCTTACTGATTTCAGCATTTATTGCTTGTGTTGACCATCTCTGAAAACAGATGAAAATAGATTTGCTTTTATTTAGCAGAAGAACGAGAGAGCTTGCCATGCTCATCTAGACATCCTCATTTAATAATTTCTGTCTTTATTTGTGACAAAGGCAAAGCCAGGGCTTCCTGAATGAAATCAAGGCAGTGGTAGAGCACCTTCAGGAACATTTCTCCAGACAGGAGAGTGCCTGGGGGTGCCAAGCTCCCAGCAAGCCATGCATGCAGCCTGGCTTGGGAGCTGCTCACGTGAGCTCCTCAAAGGTCAAGTCAGCAAAAGGGAGCAGTGCTCACTCTGGTCTGAAATGGCTCCTGTGGGAAGGTGAAAATGGTAGAAAGTTAAAGAAGCTGGTCCCATTAACCCAGAGACCCTGGAAGGAACACAGAGACACACTAGCCAGAGTCAGAGAGCACTCCCTCCAGGCTGGGACCCCATCTCTGACCCGACTCTGGCCCGTGCCATGACATCAATAATGCATGTACTTACTTATAAGTGATATCCATCAGTCAGTAGCTGGATTGGGCACTGAAAGCAGAGGATTCACATCACTGCTTTGGTTAAAAGACAGCTCCTCCCCAATGTAAGCCTCAACCCATTTGGATTTCTGACCTGAAGCTGCTGTGGAACATTCTCTATTGGTTTAGGAGTGAGGAAAATGCTGCTGCAGATTTTTGTTGGTGAAAAGTCTCTCTGTCTCTCTGCTGCACAGCCACAACCTATCAAAAAATGTACCAAACTCTTGAATATCATTCCATCTATTATATACAGCTAAAGATAAACAACAAGATTTACAAGGTACTGATGAGAGGAAAGGAAGGTGTGCATGTTTGTTTTGATATGTTCAGGCAGGTGGCATGAACACAGAAGACACATTTCTTTAAGAAATCAAGGTAAAAACACTCCATGCTTTAATGATGGGTATTTGCGTTGTATAACAAATTCATCTTTTTAAAGGTCCTGCTACGGTCCTAGTCTCAAACATTGTCCTCTTTGAGTGAGCTCTCAGCCTCCTGGTTATTATTTATTCTTGCATAGACAAAAATTTAGGTGGGAAATTTTGGAGTGTATTGCTTCTGAACATCCTCAGGATCTTTTAAATTTCATGATGGTCATTGTATTCTCTGACTCATTATTGTTTCTCTTTCCTATCTGCTGCCATCCAGTTACTCAAATACATTTTGTCACACTCCCTTATGTTGTTTATAAGTTGTAGAAGTCATATTTTATGACTTCTGTCAGCTGCTGGGAGCTGAGTTAGGAGCTCTGCCTCTCGAGATCACCTCCTTATAGCCAGCCCAGCTTCCCCAGTTCAGGAGAGTGCTCCTTAACTGGACTTGGCTTGGCCAATGGACTTGTGCTCAGCCATCCATTGTCCCTCCAGAGAGTGTTCCCCATTCCAAGGTGGTCTTTCAGGAGGCTGCCAAGTGAGGTGACTGGTGAGAGAAGGGGGAGCAAAACTGGTGGCAGAGCTGCTTCCTCCCACCTCCTCTCTGAGGCACACCCAGGAGGGAGAATTTGTCCCTTGAGGGGATTCCTGGACTTTGCTGGCCATGGTTTGGCCTGTGGTGCACACCCCACCTGGTGGCACCTTCTTCTTCTCCTGTGTCTGTGCTGGGAGCTCTGTCCATCCAGCTCTGACCTTGGCCTTGTCTCCTCACACAATGCATTTTCTTTCTGTTGTTTTGTTCCTCCAAAATATTCCTCCTATCTCTAGAGCCAGGTTCCTGGTTCCTTTCACACTGGGCTTCCTTATTTAAACCTCCAGTGTGTCCTTGCTGCTTCCAGTGAAGCAGTCAGGTATTGGTTAGAGGGGAAGGTGTGACTGGCATCCAGAGGTAACCAGATTTCTACAGGGAATTTTTCCATTTTGTACATCAAGCCTGGCCTTCCATCCATCATCCCACTTTGCCCTGTGGGGAAAGCTGCACTCATTGCAGGAATATTGTGTGATTAGGGTGATCTGCCACTGTAGTTCTCTGCTCCAGTTGTGAGCAGCAAATGCTTTCATGCATATGCTGATGTATTCAGGAAGTGTAAACACTTGAGTGGCCCTTTAAATATTTTCTGCTGCAGTCTGACTTTTGATATAGACACCAGCATAAGACTGGTGGGGAAGAGGAATATATTAAACCCTTGCCATCAAATTGCAATGCAGAGCTATGAATGTGTCACTTAATGTACTCTCTTCTAAGTGGGGCAGTTCTTCTCAAAATTTAACAAGTCAGCAGAAGTACAGGCTGCTTCCCCCATAATGAAGAGATTCCTCTGCCAGAAAACTTCAAGGGATCCAGGCCTCCTTAGTGTCTGTGCCCTGTGAGTATGAACTGAGGGTGAGGAGAGGGCTCTGACTTTACCCCAGCAATACCAGGCTCTGTGTTTGCACATTTTGGGAGTGCATGCTTATAGATGCATGTTTATCTGAAGAAAGGCTGCTCATGGGCTTTGCAGGTTAAATCATCCTTCAAAGTTCAGCCATGCAGCCACAGTGTCATGTTCACCTCTCAGTGGTTGTGGTTTAGCATATTTATCCAGATTTCTCTTCTGATTAGGCAGCCTTGGGAGAATTCTTTTGTTTGTAACTTAAAGAAAGTAATTGATTATGATTGTTCAAACATCTTAAAAAATATTGCTAGTTCACTTTTTAAGACTAACTCTCGCTTAATAATTTAGTTAGGGATTCTTTTTCCTGCTGCATAAAGGGTGGCTGGTCTATCACAGTTAATATTTTTGTGAGTTTGTGAGAAAAAAACCTCCTTAGTTGTGTCTAATTATTTCTGAGGTTAATGTGAAAAGTATACTATAAGCAATTACAACACAGAGCTTCTTGTAATTTTCCTGTGATTTTTATGGTAACATCTGAATTCCTTGTATATATTTCCATTTGTCTGAACATGATAGACCAAATTGCGCACACTTAACGTCTCAAATCCTCTTCTTCCTCTGAGATTTGGACTATCATGGAGAAGTTATGGCATTAAATGACCCTGACTAAAGTGTGAGGAGAAGAAGAAATGTGTTTATAGTTTGAGCTGCACTGTAATGTTATTAAAAGCTAAGTTTCTGCAGCTGGCAGAAAACCAATAATTATCTTGTGCTCATTTTCTAGGTGTGACAGGTATTCAGATTCTGTGCATGAAGATCAAGCAGGCAGCTCCAGTCCCAGGTACTCTCCTGTAAACTTTGTTTGAAATCCATTGGGAGCAATTGAAACTGACTGCTTCTGTTACACTATTAGAAGAAAGCCTTTGTTCTCAAGGGAATGCAGAATTTCTGGAGTATTACCTGCAAAAGCTGTTAGTATTTCTGGGAAATACATATTTATCTTGTGCACTTTTGTGTGATCAATATGGAGATGATTTACTGTTGCTATTATATATGTAAATATGTTATGGTCTGTATTTTTAACTTCACATCATACTCCCATCATTCAGAGGCAGCTGTGGTGTTTATACACTGAATTTTACTGTACAGCAGCTGGTGCAAAGCAGTAGTAAGCAGAGTTTTACAACTGTGCAAGGATATGCTCATTGCTGTGTGTGTGTGGTACAAAGAAATCCTTTAAATTGTAATTTAACTGAAGTATTCTGGAGGCATGCCTCTCTCATGGCTGTTAGTACATATTGATTGCTAGGGTATGCAATTTAACCTTTCGGGAAGATCTTAAAATCCGAGGATACCTTAAAATTAGCAGCACTGGTGCACATTGTTGGGGTGCCTGTGGGCTACAAAGCTGTAACTATAACAACTGTCTTGGAGCACACTTGCAGAAGGCATGGGCAGCAATGGTGTTCAGCTCCACAGGCACCCTGCAAGCATCCATCTGGATGCTGATGGGCCACAGATGGAAAGTGAGTTTGGCAGCTCAAAATCCTTAGGAGAAAACATTGAACTAGCAAGTTATGCTTTCTGGAAGAAAAGAAACGAATCTCAGAGGGATTTAATTCAATAGCGCTTGACTCCCTCAGCCATGGAAGCTTCACACCAGGAGAGAGGTCACTCCCAGCTAACCATTAGGATGCTGCCAGCTGGAGCTAACATCTGCAA
This sequence comes from Spizella passerina, assembly GCA_013401375.1. Classification (NCBI taxonomy): domain Eukaryota; kingdom Metazoa; phylum Chordata; class Aves; order Passeriformes; family Passerellidae; genus Spizella; species Spizella passerina. Next base: position 40,846 of record WBNQ01049861.1, on the reverse strand, counting down.
TCCCAGCTGAACACCAAGCTGCAGCCAGGGGTTTTGGAGCAGCAATGCCACTGCCAGCTCCTGAGGCAGCCCTTCCTCCTGCACGGCGGTAACTTTGTGGTGCCACCCAGGTGCTCCCCATGGAAGGCACGAGAGCAGGCTGAGGCTGGAGGGACTGGCTGTGGGTGACACTAGCAAGGTCTCCTTGGACAAAGATTGCACATTGTAGTCTGGGTGGGGATTGAAAATGTCTGTTCCAGGTCCCAGATTAAGCATCCATGACTAACAGTGAATGTTTAAGCCACCAGGTGTCTCTTACACAGGAGGATGTTTTCTCCAAACACATTCCTGGCTGTTCAGACCTTGTTTTGAGTGGCTTCCTCCTCCCCTCCGTGCAATGGCCCTTAAAGCTAGAGACCAACAGAAAGGAAGTGTGCTGTTGAGATGAATTATTGTCTGTGATGATATTTTGTGAGGTTACTGTGAATCATTGGGTGGGGGAAGCCTTCTGCATGAAAAAGAGAGTTTCAGATTTTATCTGGGGAATGGGAACTGTAGGTCGGAAGCTCAAGAGTGCCTCTAAAGCTATCATTTAAGTAGCTTCCCAGTAGTGTGTGTAATAATGCTAACTTAGGTCTATAACTGATGTGTAGACCACTAAATTTAGTAAAAGCTATACGCCATAAATAGCTAAGAACTTGTTGCTCTTCTTCCCTCATAATGTTTTGACAGATGTCTGAAATCCTGCCTGATGCATTTCAATTTTATTTTCTTACAGAGACGATGATAACAAAGAAAATTACCCGGACAACTCTGCTGTCTTAGAGGAAAGACAGCTGCCTTTGCAAGACACCCAGCAGAGCAAGCAGCAGGTTTTAACTGACTGTGCTCTAAAGACTGAAATGGGCAACTTAAAGCTGAGGAAACCTAAGCCCATTGCAAAGCTAGAAAATGGAAAAAGCCATGAGGAAAGTCAGGTAAAAAATTAAACTTACCGGGGGAGGCTTGTGGCACAATGTCTAAGCAAGTTTTGAAATGCAAAGAGGGACTCCCTGGTAATTCATGGTGTGATTTGAGACCCCACTAATCTACCTTGATTTCCAGGGACCTGCAGTCTGCAACCTTCCTGTAATAACAGTTTCTTTCTGCCAGGGAATTGTAGAGGGTTGTGCTGCAACTGCTTTCAGAAGCGAGTGGAGAGCATAGCTGAAGATGTGCAAATATTTATTTAGACATTTTGTTTTGTTTATTTGATCAACGATCTCCTTTACTGTATTTTGGCTGCAAATAGAGAGATTTTTTTGGCTGCAAATAGAGGGATTTCACTGTTTTCCTTCATCTTAATTTCTGTTTTTCTCATATTTAAATAGTAAGACCATAGCAGTGCAGTAGCACACTGGTAGCAGTGCTATCCCCCACCATCTTCCTAGGTGGAGCTGGGGGAAGCAGAACTGTAAATTTTGTAAAAGGAGCTAAGGAAGACTAGAAATGAGGAAACTTCTGCTGCTGTCTGTGGTGGTACATTTGCTCTGTTGACTCTAGAATTCCACCTCTCAGCAGCTGCTGAAAATGCCTCTGGTGCTTCCCAAGTTGTGCTGGATGTGCAGTGTATAGGAGTTGAGCTCTGGTGCAGATTTAACCCCTCAGCTGGAAATATTCTCATATCCAAGATAGTTAATATTAATGTTGGTGGATTTGTTGGTCTGCAGTAGGCACAAGGCCTGACATCTGCAAATACAGATGTCCGTATTTACATAAAATTGTGCATACACAAATACAGATGTCTGTATTTCCATATCTTGGCTGTATAATGTATTTGGCTACTTTTTGTCTCTCTTCTTCCTTGTGGATAGAAATTTGCAGAGCTCTTTCTGAAGTACTTCAAGCCTGTCATAGACTAGGAATTATTTTGGACCAAGTTTAGAATGGGATTTCATTATTTTATACAGAATGTCTTACCTTTTTGAAGTTCCTTTTTGAAGGTCCTTTTTGAGTCCCTGAAGGAAAATGTAAACCAAATGGCAAATGGTATTATCACAGTCTCTTTTGGAATACCAATGTCAAACTCTTGCCCTAAAATTCCTGCCTGTTCTTCTGGAGCTGATCCAGAAATAAAGCAATAACTGGGAGGTTTTTGCCACTGCACTGCATTCCTAGGAAATATCATTTAACCTGCAGGGAGATGAGGTGTGCATGTTTATCAGCTGAGCAGAAAAATATGATGAGAATTTTGCTCTGTGAAGAGCAAGTGGAGGCAGATCAGGAAAAAGAGTCATGAAGAAGCCATTAATGGGGCAAGGTCTGTCTCAGAGGTCATATGTTGCTTTTTCAGCGTCTTCCAAGCTCCCTGTGTGTGTCCTGCCTGTACCTCTCACCCAGTGAAAGTCAGCACAGCACAGACTTGCTGCTCTGTGGCATTTTACATGGCCCCAATGGGTTAACTGGAAATGGTGAAATTCTTTCATGGGAAACTTTTTGAGTATATAATTAGGCTGCCATAAAACACCAGCATGACTTAAGTATGCAGCCTCTGGAAGGGAAAATGGTGCCAGGCAGAAAATTTTCACATGGCTCAAGGGTTTGAATTAGGAGAGACAGCAGTGGTGAAACACTGTAACTGCACGAACTTTCCTTGGTGAAACCCCTTGCCACCAAGCCACTGGAGGGGGTAAATGATGCATTCCCAAGCAGCTGACAAACAGAACTTTCTGAGCACATACATTTATGAAAGAAAAGCAGGATGCACTGCACATGGCGATTGAACTGTTCATCCTTGCTTTCCTGGGATTATTGGCAGAATGCTTTCTCAGCAGTCTCCTCACTTTCCCAGCTGACTTCTCTGTGGGATCAGAAAGAGTGACACCAGAGCAGTGACAGAATCTCTGTTAAAGGTGTTGCTCTGATAAGCCAAGGAACTCTTTGCTATTCCCTCTTATGTGTTATAAGCCCATATGTTTCTTTTAAAGAGAATTGTCCCCTTAAAATTAGAAGAGGCTGTTGGGAGATAAGTCTGCTGCATGTGTTGGAAGGATTAAAGTCTGTCTGGATGGGAACCATTTTTGAATGCCTTTCTAGTTGTGGGAATCCAAGGGGTTTCCACTGTAGAAAGGTCACTGAGAGGGAACAGACAGCTGTGATCAAGTAGAGGGAAGATGGGATTTTGAGCTTCACAAGGCTCTCAGCTGAAGTGTAATTCCTGTGCCTCTGATATTTTGGGCACAATTGTACCCCTGTGGTCACATGCCTTCAGTCTTCATGAAGAAAAGGTTATTAGATTTACACTGATGATTAAAAAACCCAAGTGTAATAAAAGAACAGCATCAGGTGACTTTACTTGACCTCTTATCAGATAGCAAAATGTCACCAGGGTAAAGCTGTACTTTGCATGTTGCCTGTAGTTATTTCCCGGGGGGCAGGAGCTGGCTCTGGAGGCAGCTGCAACCTTTCCAAACAGGGTATGGGAAGAGAGGAGGCTGCTGGAATGTGACTGCACCACTGTATTCCAGCTATTTGGTTTCATCTTTGCCATGGTTCCATCAGCTTCCTTAGCAATTCTGCAGCACTCATCTATAGGATATCAAATTAATTAGGATTTATTTGACTTCAAGAGGTGAGGAAGCATATGCCCAGAACCTACTCCAGGGAGTCAGTGTGGGAACAGATGGTGAAAGTCTGCTTTCCTTGCCCAATCCTTTCTCCTGTCACTCACCTTTGGTGCACAGTCACGAGTATGGATTCTTGAATGAGTCATCCTCAAACTCCTTATTGATACAGGGACATATTTACAAAAGAACACCAAACTTCCTAGCCAATAGGCAGAAACAATAAAATTTCAGTTTTAAAGTCTTATTATCAAGGTAAATGGCTATAAAAATGGTGGCCTGACAATCAGTGCCTAAAGATGACAATGCTGAAAATTGCTGAGTAAAGTTTTGTATTTTGAGTATTTGTGAAGTGTGTAAATTGCTTCTATGTCAAAGAACTTCCAATAATTTCACATTAAAATTATTATTTTAAGTGCGCAGTAATCAAAAAGCCAGAGCTGATATTGGCACATCAGCTGCAAAAACACATGAACGCATCAGGCAGTCTGGAAGTTTTGCTTTGGTTTCTGGGTATACTCTGTTAACGTTTATTATGATGCAATTTCACTGTAAAAGTCACCCTCTTTAGTGAAAAGAAAAAAAATGCAGTAGAAGATGGGGCTCTGCTGTAGGTGCCTGCGACACATCAGGATTTCTCTGCTCTTTAGAAACAGAGATTCCATCAAGGGTGTTTCCCTAGTGTTACTTGTTAACACCCTAATGACATGATTTTTGAGCAGCAACAAAGACATAAAAGAGAAAAAAAAATACAAAAACAACCCAAACCCACCCAAGTCCTCTAACATCAAGCCTGCAAGCAAGGGCTTATTGCCAGTGCTCTTGTCCTCAGCTTTCCCCTTCATCCAGCAAAAAGCCCCTGGAATTGCTGTGTTCTCTCTGCCCTGCAAGTTACCATCTGAAGGGTCCTACCCAAACTTTTGACTTCCATGCATCCAGCCAAGCTTTGATACTGGAGCAAAGTCAGGTACATTGCTTTAGCAGGGAAGGGAGCTCTGTTGTTTTGCAGAGCAAATTGTATTTTAATTTTTTAAACTATTAGACTAAAATATTTGATTACAAAAGCTAATAAAGAGATAGAAAAAAAGTCCCACTTTAATGACCACATTTTCAAAGATCTTAAAAAACTTATTTCATTGCAGTGCAAAGGAAACATTGCAACCCATTTCTTAGGTAAGGAAATGAGGAAGTACCGAACACATCTTTTCACAGCCCTACAACTGGTTTTCAAAAGCTTGGATTTGAATGGATACTTTTCTTATTCCTGTTCTGTGACTCAGGTTTTTGGACTAAATTGCCTTTTTTATTTTCTGTGCAGCAGATTGGGTGATGTGGCTTTGTTCCCCTTACCGCCGTTCCCTCCTCCCAGAGTTAATACTCACATTCATAAAGCTACACATATGCTAGGGAAGGGGAAAGAGGCAAATGGTTAGATTTTACATATCTTATTTAAGTGATATTCAACTGCACTCACCTTTGTCAGCCAGATTTTTTTTGATGATTCCCAAGTAATAAAATCTTACTGACATGTGAGTAAATAATTTCAAATTAATTCTTTGTACAAAACCTCCTAGCTCTAAAGCTGAAATCTGTTATTTAAGTAATAAACAGAAAAGTTACAGTCTGCTTTGGTTTCAGAAATTGTTTTCCAGTGAAATGACATACTACTGTTTTTGGACTCTTTTATCTTCAGCGTTCTTCAGTTGTTTCAAGATTATTACCAAAAAGTAACTCAAATCCTCAACCAGGACCAGGTCTCATGAAGCATTTTTTCCTGAAGTAAAATATTTAGCCAAGCTTGGATTGGTCCTGACAGGGCACATTCAGCTTTTCTTTTTGTTTCTGTTGTGCAGGAGCTGGAGTGTGCATTGCCAGGCCTGTCAGAGTGGCAGGGGAAGGCTGGATGCTCAGCTAATAACTATGCACAGAACGTGGCTTTGAAATGCCAGGAAGCAGTGGTGAGATTGCAGCCAAGGTAAGACTTGGGATAACACAGCACGTTTCACTTCTGATGAACTGTAGGAAAGGCTAATTCCTCTACTGCATAAAATATTCAGACTCCTGGCTCTTGTTGGCAGTGTATTCTATATTTATACATCTAGGACTGTTTGGAGAAAGTGAAAGGGATAAAGATAAGAATGCAAATTTCATCATTCTTTAAATCCCTTACAGCCGAAGCAGAAAGAACATCCTCAGTTTAGAAACTTCATTTCCTCTGTGCCAAGTTTCAAAAATACTTCTCCACTTCTTTCCTTTCCACCCCAGTGCTGAATTGCCTCTCTTTCTCAGAGCTGCATTGTCTGAGCAATGGGAAAGGGAACCTTCACACCTGCTTATAGCAAGGGTATCCATTTATGTACAGTTTAGGCTCTGGGTGCTGTGGCAGCTGTGCTTGTTCTGGTGCTGGAAGGGCACTGTGTTGACCATTGACCATGTCCTGATGGCAGGTAACTCAGCAGGTGATGAAGTAACTCAGCTCTGGTAAGTATTGGAAGTCACAGCTTCTACTTTCATCTATCATGGCCTTGCAAATGGCTAAAAATGGGGTTTCAACTCACCCAACGGACCAGTGAAGGTGTGTCCTAAGGATAAGATCTAGTCCTTACTAAATCTAGGGGCACAAATTTCCCATGTTCAGTTGCTGGTTTTGCTCTGCTTCTCTGTGCACAGAGTGTTTATCAGGTGAGCCAGGTCTCTGCTCTTTGCCTTGATGTGCATGACAGCCTTGGTGCCCCGTGGCAGAGTTTCTGGCTCCCTTTGGAGGGTCTGAAGCAGCAGCAGCTCATCCCAGGGATGCTCAGTGGCTCAGGGCACAGCTGGCTGACAGCTGGAGCTCACTGGCTCAAGGTTTGTTTGCAGTCAGGAGTAGGACAGCAGCGACAGCTGCCATCCAATGGCACTTTGGTGCTTTCTGTGACATCAACTGGTTGTTTTCTCCACAGCTTTTAGGAGGCAACATTGTAAATGGTCTTAATTTGTGCACTCAAAGGAAAGTTTAGCAGAATGAAAAAGCATTTAATTAGCTTGGACAACAAAGTGCTTTGCCCTCCAATGCCTGTATGTGCAATTGAAACACTGCATCTCAGGAAGAATTTTTAATTAGGAAGCCTGCCTTCTCCTTTTCTGATATTCCTTATGAGAGGAAAGAATCCCATGGACTAGTAAAGAGGAGCTTCCTGAGTGTGGTATCAGACCTACCCAGTGGCTCTGCTGGTGGAATGTTTGAGCATGGGTAGGTAATAAATAACTGGTTAATTTTGAAAGGAATGTGATGAAAGACACACGGACTTTAAAGACAGTAACCAGAGTGGAGTGTGCGTGAATAAAACAGCAACCACAGCAAAGTTCCCCTGTCCACTTCAACTGTTTGGCCTTTTTAGTCTGCCTGGTATTAAACCATTTTTCACTGTGCTATTTATTCTTGTTTAACACCATGGTAGCTCCTTAGAAAGCCTGCTATCCAAAAAAGCTAAATCTGTAAAAGAAAGATGCCTGGATTTACCATTCTAAGTGCTGTGCAAGCACAGTGATCAAATCTCAATTCTGGCCATGTTTCAATTTGATTACATTATGAAAAAGAAAAAAATAAAAAGTAGATGACTTTACTCTCAAATTAGGAACTTCAAACATAAACAATCATTGACATGTTGTCTCTGGCCTCACACACACGCTTGTTCCACATACTTTATTTATTTTAACTGTCCTTGAACTGGCACTCCCACCAACCAGGGCACTTCCACTCACCGATGCTGGAGTTCCCAGCTCCAGTTTGAGGACTGCTGTGTCTGGTGACCCTTCCTGTGCTGCCTTGGCAGGGCCACAGCAGGTGACAGTCCTTGTCTCAGCTCACAGGGGTGGGTCTCTGGTGGCTGCTCCAGGCTCACTGCACTGACTCCAGCACAGGCTGGGACTCTGCTGCCAGGGCATGATGTCCTGCCTTGCTTTCTGCCTTCTCTGCTGTAGGGCATGCAAAGGTTAAGCATTCAGTGTTGGCAGCAGGCAGCAGTCATAGCTAGATTTGGGCAGAACACATCTGCCAGCACCACAAACCCCAAGTTTCACTGTGTTCCACTGGTTTTGCTGGGCTGCTGGTAAAATTAGCAATGCTTTGGGACATGACACCGGCCTGTGTCCCTAAGTCAGGGACCCTAGAAGCTCTCTAGGGTTTAGGAGGAGAGGGACACACTGCTGCAGGAGTGTCCCTATACACCTCTCTTCATATATCAGATGTGTAGGGGGAGGACAGGAGAAGAAGGATTTATTTCTGTCTCAAATAAAGGATCAAGGTTGATTGTTTCCAGTGCATCCTGCTGTTACTTCTGCATTAACTGAATTGCTGCAGGGGGCTGTAGCTCTGCCTTTAGTCTCATTGGGGATTAAAGGTCTAAATACCTTTGTACTCTACAGAGGTTTTTAAGAAATCTGTGAAGCAGCTAAAAACCAGATAATTTTAACTTGTCTAATTATGGATTAAAGACTGCTGAAATATGGACAACTTTTCAGTACAGTTCCTGTTAAGCAGAATAATCTAAGTTTAGGATATTCTAACAAGGCATTCTCATAAACAGTTGTGTGACAGAGAAGAACAAACCAGGCCATGTAAGAGCAACAATCCACAGAATTATGACTTAGAAGTGTGTATTGTTTCTTTGAGAGGGCAATTTCATTTTATGGTAATCACTGAAACAATAAAGGAAAGTTTTGTGGGATTTGAGGGAAATGGAAGAGTAGACCTGAAGAGATTTGCAGCCAGAAGAATAAGGGAATACTATCTTGTTTTTGGTGAAGTGTACCTGACCTGTGAAGCAAGGGTTTCAACCTCAAGAGGTGTTTATCATGTATGATTTATGAAAATCAGCATCAATTTAGTAGATGAAATGCCATCTGCATGGAAGGGAACTTTTGCACCTTTTTTCCAGAACATGAATTTCCGATACTATTGCCAGTGATTACTCTGAATACTGCTCTGGTCATTGTGTGTAGCTGGGTTTGGATACGAGTGCAATATAATCTGCACCTTGATAGAAGGCAGATAAAAGTTATAAACAGGTCCTGGGAACAAATAAAGGAATTGCCTTTTTTTTTAACAGAGACTAGAAAAGCCAGTATGGAACAATGCACATGATTACAACAGCTGCTTCTGCCAATTGCCTTCTCAAAGGCAATCAGCAAAACTGGAGTGGGCTGCAGGCTGTGTGCAGGTACCTGAGCAGAACCTGGTGCTCTCCTCAGATGCCTGTTACAGGGAGAGGATGCTGAAACCAAGCACCCCTGGGCACTGGGAAGGTCAATGCTTCAGCAAAGACTGCAGGTCAAGTCAGTGTGGAATTCAGAACTACAGTTTGGGGTGAAGTTTTCTGCCAAAGAAAAATTCCTGAAAGTTTCCCCTCTTCACCATTCCCCAGATAAACTGGGAATGAAGTGGTTTCATTTATTAGGACTTATCTGGTCCCAGGGCTGGTCCCTATTCTGTGATTCTGTAACTGTGTTTTTGGCAGAGGCTATAGGGTGGCTGTTGGTGTCACATCTGTGATTGTTCTGCAGTAGAAGTGGAAATGCTGGTAGTCCAGGGCTGCCCTGGATCTTGGGCTCAGCCAGAGCCTCTTGAGGTTTCTGTGCTTCCCTGAGAGGAGGCCAAGCTCTAGCAAGGCTTTCAGCATTTAATTTTGCAAGGCGAGTATAATTTTGAGAGTGCAGCTCAGGTGGGAACTCCTGAGGTTTCCAGGGTTTCTGCTGAACAGCTACAACTCAGAGATGAGAGGGAGGCAGCAGGGAAGCTGCAGAAGTCCTGATGTCCCCATACAGACTTGCACAGCTGAGGCAGAGCCTGAGAGGCTGCATTTCCTCACCTGCACAGGCAGCCAGGTGAGCAGGGAGAAAATTGGGGAATGATTGACTGGTTCCTAAGAACAATTTCTTCAGAAATGGTGGTATTGAAATCCTGGTGTTTATGATTCCAGTGATACTTCTTCTACCAAGGCAGGGAAAAGTCTCTGAGCAAGCTTTTGGGTTGCAGTGCAATTAAGGAAAAAAAAGCAAAAGGGGAGATGGGAAGAGGATAGAGGAGGAAGAAGATAGGAGCAGCTCTTGCTGCAGCCCCAGTAAGGACCACACCTGCTGAGTATGAGAACTGCTCGTGGTAAGAATAACAAGGGCTGGCTGGGTTACACAAGGGCTGGGACTCCTGAGACAGGCACTGCTACACTGGCTCTCTGCCTGACCTCCCATTCCAGCACTCAGGGACTGCCCTTGGGCCCTTCAAGGTGGATTTTTCTTTCATTGCAGGTGTGCACTTTATGTTCACCCCAAAGTCTGTTGCAGTTCTGCATTGCTCTCTAAGGAATCAATCATAGGTGTGCTTTTGAAGCATCCACCTGCAGCAGTTTGGATTTCATAGTGTTTTTTGCCATTTGGAAAGTCTCAGACAGGAGCCTTCTGTTTTCTGGGTGCTGAGATGTGCTGGTGGTGTGCTCTGCTGTAGCTCTGGACAGGCTGAATCAGTGCCCTGCCAGGGAGCTGAGACTGCCACTGCTTAGCTGTCAACCACCCAGGCCACCCTCACTGGCTCCTGACTGGACACAGGGGACGAGTGTTGGGCCAGGATAGACTGCAGGTGACTCTGGAACAGGAGTTTCATGCCACACAATACTGTGAGGCTGAGGGGCAGGACTCACTCTGGCATTACCAATGCCAAGACACATGTGGTGCTGTGGTGCATAAACAAATAAACAGCCTGGGGATGGGGTTCTGTGACCAGAGCTGGGCTGCAGTGATATTTGCAAGTTACAAAATGTAATGCTCCTTTCTGGGTTTCACAAAGGAAATATGGTGGGGATCTGCTTAGGTTATTTTCAAACATCTTCCCCAGATTTTAAAATTATGTGGTTTTAGTTGAATTTTATGCAGATTTAAAAGTGATAATTCTGCCAAAGCCAGTCTATAAAGGAGGGTGAGAGACATATATTTGAGTAGTAGCCACAAAGAGAATTAAATTTTCATTATTTTACAGGATGTAAATTATACAAAATAAGGGTTCCTGCAATTATTCAAAATTTCAGCTAAGGCCTGAAATAATTTTATTGTACTCAGCACAGATGGAAAATGAGGGCTTGTTCCTGCTGCTTTTGATGTTAATGGATATTTTGTGATTGACTTTTAATGAGAGTAGAATCCAAACCATAGTTATTAAATTGTAAGTCCTGTGTTGCCTGGTGACAATCAGAAAACCTGCATTTGCCTAGCAGAGCAATTAATCTTGGTGAAAATGAAAAAGCACACCCCAAAACTTTCTGTGTAGAGTAAGATCAGCTCACCACACAGGAGATTGAAAATGTAAATGCTCATCACCCAGAAATGGTTACTCATCTTAATGATTTCAGTATCTCCAGAACCCAAATAATGCATAAGTAAGAGCATCTCACTCCCATATTTCTAGTGTAAAAAGGAACAGTAAAATGAAAGATTAAGGGCATCCTAAAACACCTGGCAAGAACATCAGCCTGAATGAGAGAGGTGGTACCTCATGGCTGCTGTAAACATTTACCCTCCAGAGTGCAAGATTCATGAAGTGTACATCTGTGAAGGATGTAGAACTTTGTACAGTTCCTGTACAAAGTGCTGCTAGCATTTACTGTTTGTTTTTATCTTTTTAAAAAAAGTTGGGGTTTTTTTATATTAAGGGGAGTTCCCATTTGTTCTGTTATACACCCTAAAAGGAGTTATCCAAATGAATACCAGAAGTGTACAAGTCTGACACGAGTTGTTTTCATCCTTTCCCTCATGTCTAGCTCTAGTTCAATGCAATAAATCACCTTAAATATTTTTTTTCATTAGTGAATTAGTTCTTCAGCTGTTTGTAGCCTTGCAGCTGCCTCCTTACGTGTTATTAAACCAAACTATAAATATTTCACTCTTTCCTATTAAATTAGTCCTTTTGCTGTTCTCATGACTCATTTCTGTTCCTATGGGAATTGCACATCTTGGATCCTGTTTGGAGCCAAGTGGTTTTTCATCCTGGTGTAGCTATCTAATGTGTCTGCTTTGGTAAGAGAAGTGGCACAGCCATCATTTCAGTCATTAAATGCCTCACAAATCCAGGAAGAACTACAACAAACACCTCTGCATCTCTCTGTTCTGATTTTAAAGTCTCTAGATGATTTTACAGCTATTTCTTTTCGTGGGATAACTCTATGCCCAGAAAAATATGAATTATTTTGTGCAAAGAAATCTGGGTTTTGTGTTGGGTTTGATCACATCTCTGAGTGTGTCTCCAGGGTCCAGCAGACATCAGCACCTTTTCAGCACTGACCGATCTCATTCTCTGAGACAGCTGCAGTTTTCTTGCTTCCCCTGAGTCAAAAGTCAGCTTGTGGTACACCCGTGTTGGGCTCTGAAATCAGGTGTGGGAAGCCTCAGCTTGTTCTGGGGATGGACAGAGTGGTGGTGGGAGGCTACTGGGGCTGATCAGTCTGTGGGAAGCTGTTTCCAGCCTTGAGTTTCTTTCCTTGGTGTAGTGAATTAGTAGCTAATCCTGACACTAGGAACTGTGTGGCCCACGTCAGCCTGGGTGGGGCACAGCTCCTCAGTGGCCACAGCCAGGGGGAAGAGATCTGCCCCTCACTGATCCAGGGCCTTCCTTTCCTCTTCCCATGTGGAGAAACAGCAACACACTGAGAGAAAAGCAAAGGTGTGGACATCTCTGATGGCAGCCAAGTGACACTCACTAGAAAATGAGGGCATCTCTCTTACAGGATTTCCAGGCATCTGGGGCCTTTCTGAAATTTCCAAAAGCTGAAGACTGGGAGCCTGAAATGCCATCAAATTTAAATATGGAAAGATTTATTCTTTATGGCTGTGATTTGGCAAAACTCTTGTTCCTCATTTAAAGCATGTGGGACAAATTGTGCTTAGATTTAAGCATGTGTTTGAGCTTTTTCTTGGCATTAACCCTGTTAGCTCACCAAGTCACAGATCATACATCTGTAGAACTTTTTGACACGACAGAGTGAGCCCAGATATTAATGTCATAGTTTCCAGGACTTCATTAACAGTTTAAATGCATTATTTAGGATTCCAATAAAACCACTGTTGTTTTGAATGAGTTAAAAAATAGAGATGTTACTTTCATAGAAATAAAACAGATTAATTCTGTAATTTATAAATTACATACACACATGATGAATAGCTTGAGATATTTGCAGCACAGATAGGCAACCTATTGAATGATTTTTTAAATTTTATTTTGTAGAATAGATCAGAGCACAAGCATTTCACCAAAAGAAGCAACTGATCAATTTAACAGCTTAAATGAGGTAAGTGTAACCAAAAGTTGAAATATGATGTTATAAATTTTGAATAGATGTTTTGGTTTTTTGTTAATTTCAAGGTCTTGGAATAATGTAATTGCTTAATAATCTTAGATTAGCTTTTTAATGAAAGATTGTAGTCATGTTTTTGAAGAAAAGCTTAAAAATGTGATATGAAACTGCTAAGATAGTTTAAAAGCTAGAAGCAAGAGATTTAAAAAATTTTTAAAGCCAACTTGAGATTGCTTTTTGTGTATGCTCAGAAAAGAATCACTCAATACTGACTGAGTGAAGGGACAGCTTTCAAGAATGTTTGATTTTTTTCCTCCTATTACAGCTCAAAATGGTTCATCTGTTAAATGTGAACTGTTTTTATGTTATATATCATATGTTTATATTATATGTTTATATGTATTTATATGTTATATAAATATGTTTTGTTTAAAAATAAGGAGTTCTCAAGGTTGCTACATCCTGCATAAGTAAGCTAGGAGCAGCACAATGGAGTCTAAAAGGTGCTCTGGTTGTAAGATGGAAGGAGGGGAGAGCTGAAGAGGAGAAGCAAGGAAAGCCAAATAACACCAGTGACACTTGGAACAAGCTGCTTTTGCAGGGATTGTGCCAGGAGCACAGTGTGGGTGAAGCACAAAAGCTGTTGGTGTGATGACATTGAACCATGGATGAGCCAGGGTGAGCTCCTCACAGCCAGCAATACCCTGGGAGGGGCAGGGGTAAAGCCAAGCTTTGCAGTTATGCCAGGTGGGGAACCCTATAAAGCATCTCCCCACACCTGGGGAGCCTGCACCCCAGCACAGAGTCCACTCACCCTGCAAGGACAGTGGGGGACACGGGACTTACACAGGGAGCAGCTGGGTATTTAGTAGGCCAAGACAACACAACAAAACCAGCATGAGAAAGGAGCTGGGTGAAGAGAAGCCCATTCTTGAAAAACTCTGGGAAAGAAGGCTTTGTTTCCATAATGAGCCAGAGAGCATCTATGTCTATTAATAGATGCCTGACTTTCATTAGGGGAAGACCACAATGTGTCCTTTTAAAGGAACTCAGACCTAATCTTCTCCTTGCAGTGAATTGTTTCCTCTGCATTTTATGTCACTGTTCTGCAGCTCACTGTAGAAAATCTCAATGCTGACAGGCAGGGCACATTCAGTGACAATACAAGAGAGCACACTCAGCTTCTCTAGAGCCACCTCAGGCCCTGGGAGAAATCATTAAGTTATTGTTTCTTTTGAGAAGCCCCAATGCAAATATTCACTGAAGCTTCCACTTGAGAGCTTCCATTTAAAATGCTTGCAAAGGATTCCTTAAAGGCTAAAAAAAAAGGACATTGTAATAAATCAGTGTAAAATAATAAAACCAATTATTAGCTTAGAAATTTTAAAAAATTGTTAATAACCAATGAGGAATCAGCAAGGGTTACAACCTGGTGCTTTCTTTTGCAAAATCTTAGAATTTTTTGTGTCTCAGGTCTATTGCAAATCTGTGCCATAAGAAAAATTCTCTTTCTGGAATAGAGAAAATGGTGTCTCTCTTCACTGCTCACCCGTGGCATTATGCAGACCCAGGGCATATCTTGTTCTATCTTACTGTTGCTTGTTTGTTCCCCATAAAGGAAGTTCTGAATTGAAAATGTCATATGCCTCAAGGCACAAATATTGCCTTAACGGATACTGAAGAGATTTATTTATGTTCCCATAAAATGTGCCTATCTTATTTTAACCTGAACTCCCAGATTAAAAAGCTGTTCCAGTGTGACATATAAAAGCATTAATTTCCTTAGAGTGAAAAAATGGAACAGGTTGAAATTTGCTCAGTTTCTTTCCAATATGAATCATTTCAAAGGCTATTAAATGCTGAAAGCTTGGATTACTCTCCTTCTCTGCCCCAGCCGATTTCATAAATCCAGTAAATCCATCAATAAACTGGATATAGTAGAATAGCTGCCTTCCTGTCTGGGAGGCACAGGAGCAGGCCTGGGGCAGGCTGCAGGCATCCTTTCATTCAGGAGCACTGTGTGAGGGTCAGGGTGATATCAGTTTATGCAGGAAGCACCAAGCCTGTGCTTTGCTCCTCACCCTCCTGACTGAGTCTGAGCAGAGCTCATGGCTGGGGCACACCTGGGTCCTTTCCTTTTCCCTCAGTTCTTAAATTTATTAAACCTTTGGTGTCCTCAAGAGTGAGACAAAGGATGCTGATAACAGTAATCCTTTATCTGGGAAATAAATTCTTCCTAAAAGCAAATTCTTTCTCATTTGTCACATTGTCTCCTGTCAGGCTATGGCCTCCTGGACATGCTGACCAACACATCCCACAGTGCTGATCCTGCTGGGCATGGCCCTGTGCCATGTCAGGGTACTGCCTCTCAGTGCCACAGCATTTTGCTGAGGAACTGGGAGAATTTGCTCTTTCAGTATCCCACTCTCCAGAGGGGTTTAACAGTGAGTGGCATTCATCTAGATGTGGGACATTATCTGTTATCTCAGAAATTCCTTGCCCTAAGGCCTCCCCTCTTCCTTTTCAACAATCACTGGTTGGAAGGAGCGATGATCAGTGGGTCCAGGCTCAGTTTGTAGAGAAGGTGTCTGTCTCTGCTATAGGCTGAGCTTCCTTTGGGTGTGGCAGTCCTTTTGTACTGCGCTGTCTCCAGCAAAGGCTATGGCACTTCAGTGACTGTGTTTTCTTAAAGTATTATCAAAAATAACAAATGGCTGAGAAGGACTACACTGTTTCTCTTCCTGTCTTTCTCTGATTTCCTATTAATTTCTCCATTTTACCATTATTTGTAATAAGGTACAATGCTTCTTCTCTAGGGGAATTGGCTTACCTTAAGATCTTTGAATTGTCAGTTGCTTTAAAAGGATATAAGAAGCGATAAGAAACCTTCATCCAAGACAATTCTAATTGCTTCATTTTCAAACTTTTAGGATACTCTTCTTAAGAGAAAACAATATGGTTATTTTTTCCAAGGCAATTTATGGATCCATTTGAGATTGTAATATGTCCTTTCATTTGCATTAGCATGGATCAGGAATTACTGCATCAGAAAACCTCATGTTAGGCACCATAATGAACCTGGAATGAACACCATATCTGAAGTATTTGAACTGAGATCTTAGCTGATATAGGACACCATAGCTTAAATTACTTCTGTCATACTGGATTTCCATGTAGGGGCATTCTCAAATTGGTGATGATGCCCACCATGGCCTGACTTTTCCCTCTGTGTGTTTCAGCTGTTTGCACTGGCTTCTAACATGTTTAGAACTTCCTTTGACCAGCTGTGAGCAGAGGTGGCCCAGGCAGGCCCTGGGGACAGGTCTGGCTGTGGCAGAGCTGTGAGCAGCGTGTGCACAGGCTGCTTCTCCCCAAGAGCAGATGTGCTGGCCTTTGCTCTCAGCTGTGTCCCCTGCCACGTTTCCTGCTAATTTGTAGTGACCTTTTCCTGGACAATGCAATGTGGCAGTGCTGTAGCACTCTGCTGTGGTTGAGGATAAGATGGGGTTGGTGGTATACTCCAGATTCATCTCCCTGGTAACATCAAGACAATCAAAGCTATTTAGTGTTTTTCTCAAATCCCTGTCAAGGGCACATTCATGAAAATATATAAGGTATTTCTATTATCATTATTGTATGATTTCTTTTAGTGTTTTGGCAGTGGCTGGAAATTTGCCATCCACCCACCTTCCCCAGATGGGTGAAAAATATAATTTAGAGCAACTGAATATAAACCAGCTGGTGAATAACAGCATAAGCATTGCTGAAATACAGTGTTTAACAATGTAGTCTGTGAGAATGCTTTTACACTGAACTTCCCATAAATATCAATGTGTCGTAAGAAATAGTGATGCCAAGTGAATGTGTTTTCTTGAACTGGGATTTTTCTTGTCAAATGCTTGAAGTAATAGTCCATGAAGGTTAAGTCCTTTTATCAGACATTCACTTACATTTTCCTTATTGGCACATTTCTCTGGGTTGACATCTGTGTTCTCCCTAATTTTCATCAGTTGTTCTCCTGGTGAGGTCCATGTGGCATCAGAGTCCTCACTGGTTTATAACTGGTACAAACTGTCATCTTTTGCTAGATGGCATTAATGACTGTAAAATTCTCTTGTCTGTGATAATTTCACAGCCACTTTGTTTGGGTTTAGTTGGGATGACAGACAATGGGAAATGAGGATTTCCCAAAACAGTGCCATATGTATGATGCAAGTTAGCACCCTTCCCTTGTCAAGGAAATGCACTGCCCCCCGAAAGCTTTTAGGGGCAAGAAGGTTTCTATGATTTTCCTGAATTTTATAAAAGGAATGAAAGGATAAAGGCAGAAAGTCATCCTTGATCTTCTCAGACAACCAAGCTGATTTTTTTTTGTTTAACCAAAAGTTATCTTTATTTTTACAAAAGGGGTGCCTTACAACAAAAATTATGCAAAGATGTATTAAACTACTCATCACGTAGGTGATGTATTGTCACACAAAGGAAATCAGGCCAATAAATCAATTCATTTTTCATTCAATGAATCAATAAATTGGTTTCAGGTATTTGACAGACTGAGGGAAAGACTTTTCTGGGTATAAATTTGAGGAATTTTTTTTTTTTTGCATCTCAGATTATTTTCTTTAGAAAATGTCCTTCATAAATATGTATCACTTGAGTGACTTAATGTTATACGTACATTCTGTGTGTGCCAGCTGTGTGGTTATTAGGACAGCCTTGTGTGGTTTTGTTTCATGTTTTGAGCTGAATTTCCCTTGAGATGAGGGAGCTGGATGCGTGGGGTGTGGGGAGTGACTCATTTTGCCCAGTCAGATGGTGATTAGGGGTTTCACAGCATTTCCATCACAGCGAGATGCTTGTGTCAGATCGTGCAGCTCAGTGCTGCATGCAGCATTAAAAATTCAGATCAGAGCTGGACCACGCATGGCACAGAGGCTGGAAGTGAGGTGGCAGATAACTCCCTGTCATTGATTTGCCTGCAGCCAGTGACAATGATGTGTTGATTTTGCCTTTGCAGCGGATCACAAATGATCTGCTGCCCTGTAGAACTGGCAGCAGCCCTCATAAAAGCCCTGTCTACATAATGAAGTATCTCTAAAACAGCCAATTAAAAAAAAATCTCTCTCCCAAGAATCCCTTGAGTGATCGTGTTGTCAGTAACTCTTTGTTCACTGTTGTGCACTGCACTCACAGGCTGGAGAGGGAGATTTGATTTTTTATGAATGGTAAATGGGGAGGGACATAATGTCATCAGATCGTGATGTCAGCCCAATGAATGAAATACTTCCTTAATGTATTGCTTCAAGCCCAAGAGGAGGGACACCATCTCAGCTTGGCTGCCTGGAATAAATCGCCTCTTGCTGACAAAGTCATCTTTCCCACGTGCCATGAATAATCCATGTAAATTGGGACTTAAATAACCAGGAGTCAAGAAACTCATGGAATAGTGCACGTTTGCTCCCCCACGTCCTCCCGGAGCTGGCAGTGGAACACCCCTTTGCAGGCGCTGCCGATGGGCTCCGGGAGTTGAAGAGCAATTGCTGATCCCCGTTGCTCTCTACCCAGCCCAATGTTCTGCTTTTGTCTGCAGAATTCTTTGTTGAAGCTGCAAGCCCTGGAAACTGATCTGTGCTCTGCGTTTCTGCCAGCCCAGGAGGAAACTCCCCAGCTGCCGGCACCCAAGGACACAGCCCCTTCTCCAGCCCACAGCAGCGTGCAAGCTGATGGGGCCAGTTGTGGAGGTAAGCCAGCGTGCCATGATGTGCTCTCATTTGCAATTATAAAAAAGCCTTGTGACTTGCACTTTAAAATCAGGCTTGCAGCCCTCTGGGAAACAGTGCAGAGCTAATGCAAAGCACCATTTCCTCCTGCAAACGCTGTGTAATGTAAAAAGGGGTGATACCTGTTAAAAGAATGGAAATTAACAGCTGTAACTGTCCTGTTTTCTGAGAGGGAATTTTCCTTTTCAGAGAGGTTTTAAGAATCCAAATTATTTTATTTTTTAGTTTTAATCTGTTATTTTTCCCCAAGTAAATTTACTCTCTTTACTTCCTATGTCTGTATTGTGTGAGATCACCTGCCATATCATGTAATTCTATTTTTGTCATTCTTTTTGTCAGAGCAATATCACTTCATTTCTCCTATTATTGATTTTAATTTAATGCATCAGCAGAGAGATAGCGAAGGTGAGTTTTACAGCATGTGGATTTTAATCATTCATGATCCTGTATTATTACCCAGCTGGGCAAACTGTGGTGTGTTATCTCTCCCTCTTCCCTCAATAGAGAAATAAATAGCCCTAAGGCTCAGCACTGTTTTTGTCAATTCATGGCTTGTAGTCACAGGGCTGGCAGAGTCGTGATGCTCAATAGAAGAGGAGTCACTGCTCGTGAAAAATAGGTCAAAGGCAGTGTGACTAATACATCTCACAGACAAGTGACATGAATACACAAATACCTAAGTCGTGCACCATGTATGGTTCAAATTAAGGCAGGTAGGTCAGTAATCCCTTTGCAATTGTTGTTTCATATCAGAAAAAAAATCTGGGTTAAGAAGAAATTTTTTTAGGAGCTGCTTGCTTAGTATTTTCAGCCAGAAATAACATTGAGTTATTTACAAAAAATATTATAGTGTTACATGAATTATAGTGTTCTACTTAAAAAATTTCAAAGTTTGAAGTTGGCACTGGAAAAATCAAGGAACGATGCATGTGAAAATCAAATTATTATGAAGATGAAGGAATCTTAAAATGCTAAATGTCCTGTTTTTGTTTTCTTTTTGAAAAGAGGGTGTGTTAGCCCAGCCAGGCTAATACTTTAATAGCTCTTGAACACAGCTATTGAGCCTGGACTGGGGCTAACCTTGATGGGGATCTGAAGTAGAAACAGGTCTGCAGGTCAGCATTTGTGTGCTGCACAGGAAAAGACATTCTGCAGCTCACCCAAAATCTGCACTGACTCCTTTCCTTTGTGGCAGGGTGGAGAGGATTCCTTTCCCAGTAGTTTGCTGCATTATTTTGCTCTGGTAGTTTCATAGTTCATTATTAAGATGGCTCCTAATTGTTTCCTCTTAATTATTTTTTGCTCTTTTGATTAGATTTTCTTTTTATTTTATGCTGGTGGTGGCTGCTGCTTCCAATCCCCTCTCTACTCCCATTTCCCCTCTGCAGCCACATGGGGAAATGTTGCATGATGTAGCATTTCTCTTGCACAGTTTCAGAGCATGCTCTTCCACTCCAGCAGTTCAAACTCACACTTTAGTTAAAGCTTATCTATTTACTGGGTTTTAACGTGCCCTCATTCCTGTTAACATCTGCTTTGTGGTTTGTGGCATTTTTAGAAACTTGCCATTTTGCACAGACAGAGCTGGTCCTAATTCTGTCTCTGAAATTGCTGCTGAAATCTTCTGATGCATTGAGCTGTCACATGGCACTATTGGCTATTTGAGCTCCACCTTGGCTGGAAGTCCAGGGATTTGTACCAGGCTGGGAGGAGTTTCTAGAGGATGTGCCATGCATGTTCCTTCTTTAGTTATCAGCCTTTCCTCAGTGGATATGGGAAAATTAACACAGTCCTTCCAATCAACAAATTTTAGAAAGTGTACATCATATGGATGGAGATTGAAGATACAACAGTCTGGTAAGATGACAGGGTGCCACAGGATGCCAATTTTAAGGGGATGAGCAGTAACTTATCTCTGAGAAAAGTCAGCAATTTCCAGTTTACTTTTGAATATGTGAGAGCTGAATTAGAGTTGCCAAAGTGAGTCTGTAAAGAGTTGTGATGAGTTCCTAAGTTAGTTTTTTAAAGGGGGAATTATAGAAAAGTAGGGTGTAATTTCTGTAACTTTTGGATATGAGATTACATCACATAAGTGCCTGCAGCAATGAGCATCTGAACCTAACTACAGGAAATTACTTCTAAATTACTTTTATTTAAAAAATTTGAATAGAGGCATTCACAGATGTAATGTGTTTAGGACTGAACACACTACCTCTGAGTATTTTTTTCTCTATACAAGAGATTTCTGTGTATTATTGTTTCACTTGAAGAATATCACAGGCATAAATACAGGCCTGTACCATAGGACTTGTCACATGAAGTCCACCTGTTGAACCATGCTGCAGATTATCAGACGCTAGAATTTGGCTTTAATCCCTGTGGTGTTCTCCTGTCAGTGCTAAGCTGCATGGAGTAGATGGGATGAAAGAGATGCTAAAAGGGGCAAGTTACTTGCTTGGGTAGAGGTCGCTTTAATTCCCAGTTTTGGCAAAAACAGAGGCTAAAATTAGACAAGATGCATGAAGACAGGTAGAAGTTGGGTCAGTTAATGGGCTACTCTTAGGATAATATTTAGTGTCTTGTTTAGGTTCCACACAGAACTGGAATCAGGATGATGGCCTTAAGTGTTAATTAAAAATGGAGTTGGTTAGAACTTGTTATCACCCTGAGATGTCCTAATGTTTTAGTACTTGTGCCACTGAAATGAATCAGTCAGAATTATTTGCTGACCACTTCTGACTATTTGGTCATTATTTAATGCACTTCTAGTAGAGTTGGAACTAAACCCTTTCTTTGGCCATAGCAAAGTTGCATGAGTATGCAAGCTTTGTGGACCTCGCTATAAGAAGGCCAAGGAAATGAAAGTGCCCTGGCCTTTGGGAAATATTCCCAAATTATAAAGATGCAGGTTGTCTCCCTTTTGTTTGCTAGCAGAATAAAAGAACCTCCTTGAACTTTGTGTGCTTGGTTTTACACTGGATCTGCACTAGCCCTTCCTTTTCCTGTTTATTTATCTTCCAATAGTGCTTAGTCTTGAACCTGTGCATGTCTTCCATTTCTGAGCCTGGGCTGTGCCTATGAAATTGTCTGGCTGTAGATGTGAGGAGCAGCAAATCTCTGTCACCACATGGTTTAGCAGTGGTACAGGCTGTCTCCTGCATGAAGGACATTTTTAGGTCCACAGGAAGTCAGAGTTCAAATGTTGGAAAGTTATTTCCTTCACTTATCAAACACAGACTGGCTGATCTTTTTATCACATCACTAGCTGATCTTTTTATCACTTCATTTTCCTTTCACAGTCAGGGCACTGCTACTTAATACTTATTCCTTGTAATAACAGAACATGAAAAACTGTGCAATTGTTCTTGGTCAACCTATTTCCCAGTGATTATGCATTTCTTGAAGTTCAAAGATGGTGAAATTAAAGCAAGGGAAGCCAGGTTCTTCTCACTGACAATACTGTTCTTCAGAAAAAAACAACCCAGCAACAACAACAGATCAAAACCCAAACAAAGGTATTAATTCTAAAAGTCTTACAGGGTAAGGAAAGAGTACTTTCCAAAAAGAGAGGACACTTTTTTTGCAGAACAATTATTCCAGCCATTGTCACTGCCTGTTGTCAGTGTCCATGCTTGCCCAGGACTGCTCAGTGCTCCACCCCTGCCTCTCCCAGGCGCCTTCCTCTGGTGTCTTTCTGTGGGAGGATTTGAATCTCACACAAGGTTTAGGAGATTTGGGTGTTGCTCTGGTATCTTGGAGAGCTGAATCTGACCTACAGAGGATGAGGTACTTAGAGGAAGGATGCAAGGTTAGAATTGACAATCATCTACATTGTCTCATTGTGAAAATGCTTAACATAATTCTAATTGATGATGCTGGTAAGAGTAGATGAGCTTGTAAATACAAGAGTTGTGTAACTTTTGCTTGACAGACTAAACTGTGATTATACAATATAAAATAGGATTTTTTTTGTTGTTTGTAAAGCAAAAGCAGTTGGATAGTGTCCAATAAAATTATATTTAATCCATTGTAATTACTATTTTTTAGAAAATATAGGGTTGTTTTTTTTTGAAGGGTGCCATTCAGACCTGGTTTTCACCACTGCTACANTGTTTAGGACTGAACACACTACCTCTGAGTATTTTTTTCTCTATACAAGAGATTTCTGTGTATTATTGTTTCACTTGAAGAATATCACAGGCATAAATACAGGCCTGTACCATAGGACTTGTCACATGAAGTCCACCTGTTGAACCATGCTGCAGATTATCAGATGCTAGAATTTGGCTTTAATCCCTGTGGTGTTCTCCTGTCAGTGCTAAGCTGCATGGAGTAGATGGGATGAAAGAGATGCTAAAAGGGGCAAGTTACTTGCTTGGGTAGAGGTCGCTTTAATTCCCAGTTTTGGCAAAAACAGAGGCTAAAATTAGACAAGATGCATGAAGACAGGTAGAAGTTGGGTCAGTTAATGGGCTACTCTTAGGATAATATTTAGTGTCTTGTTTAGGTTCCACACAGAACTGGAATCAGGATGATGGCCTTAAGTGTTAATTAAAAATGGAGTTGGTTAGAACTTGTTATCACCCTGAGATGTCCTAATGTTTTAGTACTTGTGCCACTGAAATGAATCAGTCAGAATTATTTGCTGACCACTTCTGACTATTTGGTCATTATTTAATGCACTTCTAGTAGAGTTGGAACTAAACCCTTTCTTTGGCCATAGCAAAGTTGCATGAGTATTCAAGCTTTGTGGACCTCGCTATAAGAAGGCCAAGGAAATGAAAGTGCCCTGGCCTTTGGGAAATATTCCCAAATTATAAAGATGCAGGTTGTCTCCCTTTTGTTTGCTAGCAGAATAAAAGAACCTCCTTGAACTTTGTGTGCTTGGTTTTACACTGGATCTGCACTAGCCCTTCCTTTTCCTGTTTATTTATCTTCCAATAGTGCTTAGTCTTGAACCTGTGCATGTCTTCCATTTCTGAGCCTGGGCTGTGCCTATGAAATTGTCTGGCTGTAGATGTGAGGAGCAGCAAATCTCTGTCACCACATGGTTTAGCAGTGGTACAGGCTGTCTCCTGCATGAAGGACATTTTTAGGTCCACAGGAAGTCAGAGTTCAAATGTTGGAAAGTTATTTCCTTCACTTATCAAACACAGACTGGCTGATCTTTTTATCACATCACTAGCTGATCTTTTTATCACTTCATTTTCCTTTCACAGTCAGGGCACTGCTACTTAATACTTATTCCTTGTAATAACAGAACATGAAAAACTGTGCAATTGTTCTTGGTCAACCTATTTCCCAGTGATTATGCATTTCTTGAAGTTCAAAGATGGTGAAATTAAAGCAAGGGAAGCCAGGTTCTTCTCACTGACAATACTGTTCTTCAGAAAAAAACAACCCAGCAACAACAACAGATCAAAACCCAAACAAAGGTATTAATTCTAAAAGTCTTACAGGGTAAGGAAAGAGTACTTTCCAAAAAGAGAGGACACTTTTTTTGCAGAACAATTATTCCAGCCATTGTCACTGCCTGTTGTCAGTGTCCATGCTTGCCCAGGACTGCTCAGTGCTCCACCCCTGCCTCTCCCAGGCGCCTTCCTCTGGTGTCTTTCTGTGGGAGGATTTGAATCTCACACAAGGTTTAGGAGATTTGGGTGTTGCTCTGGTATCTTGGAGAGCTGAATCTGACCTACAGAGGATGAGGTACTTAGAGGAAGGATGCAAGGTTAGAATTGACAATCATCTACATTGTCTCATTGTGAAAATGCTTAACATAATTCTAATTGATGATGCTGGTAAGAGTAGATGAGCTTGTAAATACAAGAGTTGTGTAACTTTTGCTTGACAGACTAAACTGTGATTATACAATATAAAATAGGATTTTTTTTGTTGTTTGTAAAGCAAAAGCAGTTGGATAGTGTCCAATAAAATTATATTTAATCCATTGTAATTACTATTTTTTAGAAAATATAGGGTTGTTTTTTTTTGAAGGGTGCCATTCAGACCTGGTTTTCACCACTGCCACAATGTAGCAATAGGGATTTGCAGTTTTGGTATTAGTTGGGAAGAGGGCAAAAAAATGTACTACGAAGGTTCCATTCAAATCCTGGAAAAAATATTCACTCAGCATGAGAATGTGATGTCCCATGTGCAAAGCAGAAAATTGAAAGTGAAGGCAAAAGAATTTACCTAAACCTGCCAGTTCTTCGGTGAATAAACTCATGTACAGTTGTTTTTCAGGGCAGTTTTAGACTTCCATTGAATAAAAAGATTCTTTGAAATGTATTAGAATGCATGATATATGGCACATACAATACTGATTAGAATTGCATATGCAGCCTGGAAATGCAAAATAATAGATATTAATTAAAAAGCTTAGAAAATGGCTTAGAAAAAAAGAAAATAATGTAGCTGGTGCAAAATATAATGTACTATGGAAACTGCTGTAGGAGAACCTGAGTCAGGGCACAAACTTTGCTTTAGCAAAGCAAAGGAGAAAAAAATTTTGGGCAAGAACTTTTATGAGATTGTGGTGTTTCTCCCTACAAAGTATAATCTGAATTAAATCCCAATCATCTGATAGCAAAAATATTGATTAGGTTAGATCATTGTCATACATTTCACCTACTGAGGGTGAGGAAGAAGATTCAATATTGACTATTGAATATTCCCTTCAACGGACTCAGGTAGAGTACAGGAAGATGAACCCCTGATGTTCACTAGGTAGGCCCTGTAATGTGACATTATTTTTCAAGTTACCTATAAACAGAACCAGTGTGAGGAGGTTTAGCAATTCCTACTTTTTCTAGCTTGACCATCATTATAAAACAAATTTTACCTTTTAAGGCATCTGTGGTGAGGTTTGCATTTACAGTCCATTACATTGTTAACACCACAAGCATTGTTAGTACCACAAGCATGACTCCTCCAAGGAGCAGCCACTGTCCATGACCTTGAGTAAATAAACTGAATGTCCTTGGTGGTGGTTATTATTTTCATATCTTGTGTTCTCTGAGTCAAGGTTATGTTACTGTTACCCAACAAAATCCTGCACAGTGCTGCAAGCAGCCCTGGAGATTCTTACCACCAGGACATATTATATTTTTGATCTTCCGTTCTCTTCACCAAGGGACTAAATGAAAAATCACAAAATTAAACTTGTTGTGGGCAGTCATCGTCTTCTTCAGGAAAGTGGCTTTCAAAAGCAAACAGATGTATGAAAATACAAGTAATGCTTCTATTCTGGGAAACTCTCCATCTTTACTTCATAGCTTATAAATACACCCATCCACCTCCTCCTGTGGAACTCAGAAAGGATTTTTGTGAAGCCAGTGGCAGTACTTCTATTTTCTCATCCTCAGTGCTGTGTCCACCCTGCATGCAACACTTTGCTGATCTGTTTGCTGCTCACTTTGAATACTTATGCTTGGAATACTTCTGTAAAGACAAGTTTTTATTGACGTAGGTAGCTGTACCCCATGTGAGTGCCCCTCAGTCCTCAGTGATTTCTGCTTTCTTTCTAGAGCCCGTGCCAGCGCACAGGGACTGGCAGAATGACATGGAGAGCAGCCCACAGGAGCATCACTCCCTAGGGAGCAGCCGACTGCTGTATCACATCACAGATGGAGACAACCCTCTCTTGTCACCACGCTGCTCTATCTTTAGCCAAAGCCAGAGATTTAACCTAGACACAGAGTCTGCCCCTTCTCCACCAAGTGCTCAACCTTTCATGATGTAAGAAAATCTATTTTAATTCTTATGCATTTTTAAGACTTTTTCTGCAATTCACAACCTTTGACTCTTCATGGGTTTTTTTCAGTTGTTGCTATGTCATAAAAAGCAAATGTTTTTATTGTGGTGTATTTTGAAGTGGATGATTTGCAACACCAGAAATAGGAACTAGTGTATCCTCAGTATAATAGCGTACAATATTTTTTTTAAAGTCTTTGTTA
>WBNQ01049861.1:0-11370 GCA_013401375.1 Spizella passerina | reverse complement strand
AGACCAAAACCAGCTTAAACTGAGCACATTCCCACTTTTTAAAGTGTTAGGCCATTGGCCAGCTAGGCCAAAATATTTTGATTTTTTTTTTTTTTTGGTGAATGATTACTTGATGCCCAGACAGAATTTCAGTGCAGGAACATGGGCCAAGTAAAATGCAGCAGCATGGTGAATGTTAGGAGGTTGGTGTACCACGACCATGGAAACCACCATTTGGTGGCAGGGTTGGGCCAGCTCTTTCCCTGGCAGGTTAAATCCCAGAGGTTCCCACCATGGACCTGCTGCCTGAGGAAACCAATTTCTCTTTCAAGGGGCTGGAATGGGAAGGTCTCCAGAGAGAAGAGCAAAAATTTAGCCTTAAAAGACCTGAGTCCTGGGAGTATTATGGGAATCCTGAAGTCTACCTTGTGAGGACCACTTGAGCAGCATGGCAGCACCTCTGGAAGGGAGAGGGACAGTTTAAATTGCTCTAGGAAGCAAAAGATGTTACACATTAAAGTGAAGCAGATTTACTTTCCTACATGCCTGTGGTATGATAATAATTGTTAGCAAGGAGTAGGAAAGTTTTGGGGATTTTTTCTTAGTAGTGTCACAGAAAACTCCTTTGCAAATACTTCTAATCTATTTACTTGCCATGCAATTTGCCTTTCAGAGCTGAAACTCAGAATGTCAGAAGAGCAAAACTGTACCTCCACAGTGCCCCAAAGAAATGAGCAGTGTGAAGGCAGCGGCACCTCTAAAGAGGCTGGCACACAGGAGGCCACCAGCATGGAACCAGCTCCTTCAGTGGAAGAAACCATGGACAGTGTGTTGAGACGACTAAAGGAGAAAAGACAACACTTCAACCTCCCTGAGACTATTAAGGTATTTAAGAAGCATGGCTGTTCCCCCAGAACTCTCACCTGAGGCAGATATTGAAGTGTGGCTGGCTCAGGGCGAGCCAGGGAGTGCACATCCTCTGTCTGCTGGCATTGCAGTGCATTTTCTCTCTAGTGAGGTGGGAGCTCTAGTGCAGTTCCCAGAAGTGACGCTTCTGAGAAGAATTGCTGAGGTGCAGAAGGCTTTTTCAAGCAGTGCTAAGCATTTTCTGCTCAAAGAAACTGAGCATGTTTTTGCTCATGTGAAACTGTTTGCCAGGCACTGCAGGAACCTGCTGACTTGAGGCTGTGTGCCCAGAACTGCTTATCTGGTGTTCTGAAAGTGGTGGCAGCACAAGCACCTTGAGTCCACAGAAACTGTGTGACTAAAAACATTCTTGAAGGTATTTTGATGATAAAGATCCTCTCTCAACTGAGAAATGCTGAAAGCCTCTGCAGAGTCAGTAGCATGCACTGAGGTGACAGGGACAGCACAACCATCCAGACTGCTTTTCTCTCCTGAGCTTGTACATTTGTGCTGATCCTGCCTCTGCTCCTCTATGTTCTCAATTACTCTTNTTTTTTTTTTTTTTTTTGCTCTGTTATAAATGGATTCTCACTACTAAATAAATTGTAGTATAATCTTTCATCTCTGTTCTGGATGTAGTTAATAATGTAGATATAGAGGATGTGATTGTGGTAAATAAAGAAGTAGAAACTTGTCTTTCACTAAATTTCTTCTGGAAATTCCCCCTTGAGTACCATCCTGTATGACTACTAAATGATGATGACAATGATTACTATTATTATTTCCCCTTGAACTCTGTGTTGCAAATACAGGAAGGGCAAATGCAAAGAAATGGCCAATCTGCATGGTTACTTTTCTGAAGATTGTATCTCTGATTCAACCACTCAATCTCCTGTCCAGAGGGTCTAGGCTTCATAGATCAGCCTCACCTTCACACCCCAAATGCCTCAATCCTGTGACAACCCTTGATTTTTTATTATCTTGGGTAATGGCACTGCTTTTAAATGAAGCCAGATTCATGAGGATCACATGCCAAGTACAATTGAAATGCAAAACACTCAAATGTTTGTAGACCCTTCTTCAAATTTGCAAGGCTTGTCTATCCTTTCTAGCTCTTATGGGTTTACTAAAAATTACTGGTTTTCCCCTCAAAGCTGGCCTATATCCTCAGACTGTCACAAATAAAAAATTATGTTACTGTTTCTGCATGGATTTCAACAAATTTAACACAGTTGGAGACATCAATCTCCTGCCTTGCCCAAGGTCCTTCACCAGACAGGCGTATGCTTGGAACAAAATCTGGTTTTAGGGGAGCTAATTCAGATTTTAATTAAATTTCCTTGTTGCTCTGTGCAGGTCCCTGGAGCTCCAGGGGCTTTGGCTTGGTGTCAAGTTAAGAGAGTCACACATGCTTTATCACATCCAGGCAGGCTGCTGACTGGGAAGCTTCTGTCTTCTGCTGGGGTGCTCATGTGCTCTTCTGCCAAGGGAAGTCATTTAAGAAAGGGGTGGCTTCTCCTTGTGAGGACCACTTGAGCAGCATGGCAGCACCTCTGGAAGGGAGAGGGACAGTTTAAATTGCTCTAGGAAGCAAAAGATGTTACACATTAAAGTGAAGCAGATTTACTTTCCTACATGCCTGTGGTATGATAATAATTGTTAGCAAGGAGTAGGAAAGTTTTGGGGATTTTTTCTTAGTAGTGTCACAGAAAACTTCTTTGCAAATACTTCTAATCTATTTACTTGCCATGCAATTTGCCTTTCAGAGCTGAAACTCAGAATGTCAGAAGAGCAAAACTGTACCTCCACAGTGCCCCAAAGAAATGAGCAGTGTGAAGGCAGCGGCACCTCTAAAGAGGCTGGCACACAGGAGGCCACCAGCATGGAACCAGCTCCTTCAGTGGAAGAAACCATGGACAGTGTGTTGAGACGACTAAAGGAGAAAAGACAACACTTCAACCTCCCTGAGACTATTAAGGTATTTAAGAAGCATGGCTGTTCCCCCAGAACTCTCACCTGAGGCAGATATTGAAGTGTGGCTGGCTCAGGGCGAGCCAGGGAGTGCACATCCTCTGTCTGCTGGCATTGCAGTGCATTTTCTCTCTAGTGAGGTGGGAGCTCTAGTGCAGTTCCCAGAAGTGACGCTTCTGAGAAGAATTGCTGAGGTGCAGAAGGCTTTTTCAAGCAGCACTAAGCATTTTCTGCTCAAAGAAACTGAGCATGTTTTTGCTCATGTGAAACTGTTTGCCAGGCACTGCAGGAACCTGCTGACTTGAGGCTGTGTGCCCAGAACTGCTTATCTGGTGTTCTGAAAGTGGTGGCAGCACAAGCACCTTGAGTCCACAGAAACTGTGTGACTAAAAACATTCTTGAAGGTATTTTGATGATAAAGATCCTCTCTCAACTGAGAAATGCTGAAAGCCTCTGCAGAGTCAGTAGCATGCACTGAGGTGACAGGGACAGCACAACCATCCAGACTGCTTTTCTCTCCTGAGCTTGTACATTTGTGCTGATCCTGCCTCTGCTCCTCCATGTTCTCAATTACTCTTCTGAATGTAGGAGCAATATTCCATGGAACATGATTGCTTGGCTGGGAAATCAGTTTTTTTTTTAAACTAGTACATGCAATAAATTTTTGCTGTGCCTTCACATTCCTGGCACAATAGGGGATTCTCTAAAACAATAGGCACCACCCAAAGCCCCATCTCTTCTGGGGGCTGTTTTTGCTGTCAGAGGATGCTGCTGTCCTGATGCTATTACAGCCAAGCAGGACAATAAATTCTGCCCTCAAAGGTACCTAAAATCAAAGTGTTGACAGTAACATTTAGACTTTGGCTGGTGAATTAGAAAGGTGAAGGGGTGAGAGGGTGAAGAACTAAATGCTAAAGTATGAAAGAACTAAGAAATTATTCTGGGTGGATTTCAGTAGCAGAGAGTGCCCAGCAGAGATAATTTTTTATTTTTGCTTTGCTTCTATTCTTGGTTCTCAAACAACTAGTTGCTATATAAAAACCAGGACTGTGCATAACAATGCCAGGCTTCTCACATCTTGGGCGCTGCATACATGACTGATTTTTTAATTGTTTCTTTTTATGTGCTACTTTTAAATGAAATGGAAAATGTGTTTCANTTTTTATTATCTTGGGTAATGGCACTGCTTTTAAATGAAGCCAGATTCATGAGGATCACATGCCAAGTACAATTGAAATGCAAAACACTCAAATGTTTGTAGACCCTTCTTCAAATTTGCAAGGCTTGTCTATCCTTTCTAGCTCTTATGGGTTTACTAAAAATTACTGGTTTTCCCCTCAAAGCTGGCCTATATCCTCAGACTGTCACAAATAAAAAATTATGTTACTGTTTCTGCATGGATTTCAACAAATTTAACACAGTTGGAGACATCAATCTCCTGCCTTGCCCAAGGTCCTTCACCAGACAGGCGTATGCTTGGAACAAAATCTGGTTTTAGGGGAGCTAATTCAGATTTTAATTAAATTTCCTTGTTGCTCTGTGCAGGTCCCTGGAGCTCCAGGGGCTTTGGCTTGGTGTCAAGTTAAGAGAGTCACACATGCTTTATCACATCCAGGCAGGCTGCTGACTGGGAAGCTTCTGTCTTCTGCTGGGGTGCTCATGTGCTCTTCTGCCAAGGGAAGTCATTTAAGAAATGGGTGGCTTCTCCTTGTGAGGACCACTTGAGCAGCATGGCAGCACCTCTGGAAGGGAGAGGGACAGTTTAAATTGCTCTAGGAAGCAAAAGATGTTACACATTAAAGTGAAGCAGATTTACTTTCCTACATGCCTGTGGTATGATAATAATTGTTAGCAAGGAGTAGGAAAGTTTTGGGGATTTTTTCTTAGTAGTGTCACAGAAAACTCCTTTGCAAATACTTCTAATCTATTTACTTGCCATGCAATTTGCCTTTCAGAGCTGAAACTCAGAATGTCAGAAGAGCAAAACTGTACCTCCACAGTGCCCCAAAGAAATGAGCAGTGTGAAGGCAGCGGCACCTCTAAAGAGGCTGGCACACAGGAGGCCACCAGCATGGAACCAGCTCCTTCAGTGGAAGAAACCATGGACAGTGTGTTGAGACGACTAAAGGAGAAAAGACAACACTTCAACCTCCCTGAGACTATTAAGGTATTTAAGAAGCATGGCTGTTCCCCCAGAACTCTCACCTGAGGCAGATATTGAAGTGTGGCTGGCTCAGGGCGAGCCAGGGAGTGCACATCCTCTGTCTGCTGGCATTGCAGTGCATTTTCTCTCTAGTGAGGTGGGAGCTCTAGTGCAGTTCCCAGAAGTGACGCTTCTGAGAAGAATTGCTGAGGTGCAGAAGGCTTTTTCAAGCAGTGCTAAGCATTTTCTGCTCAAAGAAACTGAGCATGTTTTTGCTCATGTGAAACTGTTTGCCAGGCACTGCAGGAGCCTGCTGACTTGAGGCTGTGTGCCCAGAACTGCTTATCTGGTGTTCTGAAAGTGGTGGCAGCACAAGCACCTTGAGTCCACAGAAACTGTGTGACTAAAAACATTCTTGAAGGTATTTTGATGATAAAGATCCTCTCTCAACTGAGAAATGCTGAAAGCCTCTGCAGAGTCAGTAGCATGCACTGAGGTGACAGGGACAGCACAACCATCCAGACTGCTTTTCTCTCCTGAGCTTGTACATTTGTGCTGATCCTGCCTCTGCTCCTCTATGTTCTCAATTACTCTTCTGAATGTAGGAGAAATATTCCATGGAACATGATTGCTTGGCTGGGAAATCGTTTTTTTTTTAAAACTAGTACATGCAATAAATTTTTGCTGTGCCTTCACATTCCTGGCACAATAGAGGATTCTCTAAAACAATAGGCACCACCCAAAGCCCCATCTCTTCTGGGGGCTGTTTTTGCTGTCAGAGGATGCTGCTGTCCTGATGCTATTACAGCCAAGCAGGACAATAAATTCTGCCCTCAAAGGTACCTAAAATCAAAGTGTTGACAGTAACATTTAGACTTTGGCTGGTGAATTAGAAAGGTGAAGGGGTGAGAGGGTGAAGAACTAAATGCTAAAGTATGAAAGAACTAAGAAATTATTCTGGGTGGATTTCAGTAGCAGAGAGTGCCCAGCAGAGATAATTTTTTATTTTTGCTTTGCTTCTATTCTTGGTTCTCAAACAACTAGTTGCTATATAAAAACCAGGACTGTGCATAACAATGCCAGGCTTCTCACATCTTGGGCGCTGCATACATGACTGATTTTTTAATTGTTTTTTTTTATGTGCTACTTTTAAATGAAATGGAAAATGTGTTTCATAACCAGAAAACAAAAAAAAAAAAAAGGCAACAAAACCATGCTATTCTGTATATAGCTCTAACATCCTAACAGTGCAGACTGTAGGATAATATTTTCAGTCATTAATTTTTTATTAATGTGATGAGATCAGATGACCTCAAAACAGATGTCTGGGATGAAACCCAGTCCAAAAAACTTTCTTATAAAAGTAAGTGGGTATCTGTCCCACTCATTTTTCAATTTTTTGGACTTCCCCTAATTTTCCAAGAGAACCTTCTAAATTTAGGAAATTGCAGTGAGGGCTTGAAATATTCTCACAAACAAGGAAGTAATGTAAATTAAATGTTTGCTCATGACAATATTTTCAATTTTTTTTACGATCCTATTAATTTTCTTTTTGTTTTACTGTGGAGAGAACTTGTGTTTTAAAAACTGTTAGCAAATGTGCTTGGTAATACTTATCAAAACTGCTGGGGAACAGAGACTTGAGCAGGAATAACATAAAATCAAATTGATCTATTCCAATATGATATATTTTAGTAGCTCCCTAAGAATAACATCAAAAAAGATTGGATTTTGATTCTGAGTCATCCTGGACTTTTGGGGGAGAATGCAGTTCGTAGCACCGATGATGTGAAATTAATCAAGGATGTCTGTGGTAACAGCAAAGATCAAAGGCTTCATTTCAGCTACAAACAACTTTGCTTCTACTGTAGATATATTTTATGTGCAACATTTTGTTTTCTATATAACATTTAGATCCTGCACTAGAATCTCAGCTAGATTAATAGCAAACTAGGCAGCAACTAAACTTTTTTTTTTAATATTTAGTTATTTTGGCCAAAGATAGAATTTCCATGAAAGCCTGCCAAGTTCTCCCCTGAAGTTCCCTGTGGAAAACCTCTAAAACCCAGCTGAAATACAAGTGGGAGCATGTGTGTCCTTAGAAAGTCCAAAGTAAAATCCCAGTATATCTAAAAAGTACAGAGCACAAGACCTGAATAGGAAATAGCAGAATATGGTTTCCAGAACCAAACACCCCTCCTGCAAAATGCCTGTGAGTAAAGTCATTGAATGAGAAGGCAAAGAGAAAATTTGGGTTGGTCTGTGCATGGCTCAGTACCCCACAAAGGGGTGGCCACCTGTTATTGTTTGTATTACATAAATTACCATCTCCCAACATATTACTGGGAGATGGTAATTTATGTAATAGCTCACCTTGGGTTTAGGTGCAAGGCTTTGGGAAAAAAATAAAGATTAAGATCATGAATGTAGGAGTTAAAGAGATAAAAGGCAAATAAACACAATTTTAATAATACTACTGAAAAAGCTGCACCAAATCCCCCAAAAAACAAATCCAAGACCCAGCTGCCAGCTTGGAATCCAATGTGAGTGTTGGGTGACTGTGCCTCAGTGCCCTGGGGGAGCAGCAGCTCTGTGCTGCTCAGCTCTGGCTCACAGCCTTTCCCAGAGGAGGAGGGCAGGAGCTGCCCTGATGGGAGCTGGCACTGCTCTATGGAGGTGTCATGTCACTCGTTGCCTTTCTTTATACTTTTTGTTTCTAAGTTTGTGTTAAATGCTGCTTTGTAATGAGCCACCACACATCCCCAAGTGGCAGACCAAGGCCCTGGGAACCTGACTCGGTGCCTGCATGGAAACAAAGCACTGCCTTTGACAGGCTCTGGGCAGGCCCAGCCCTCACTGGACTGTCTGTCCTTCTGTCCCCAGTTTGTATTTTCTGTCTGGAAAAACAACAGCGAGCTTTAAGGCATAAGCATGCAGGGAACAGAACAGACTAGTAAGGAAGATAACTGTGCACAGCATTTTGTGTGCCTCTGTTCCAAGTTACGAAAACCAAACTACCTTATCTTTAGGTGAAGTCCTCCTTTTCTTTCTTTATATATCACAAATAACTTTTGCCTTCCGTATGAATGTTTGCAGCCTGTTCCCCAAGCTTAATCAGACTGGGTCCCTTTATGTATCTGTCTTCTCATCATTGACCCACTTCAGTTCATATTCTCCTTGGCTATGAAGCAGTGTTTCTATTTAATTAGCATTGAATCTCCTGCTGCTGTATGTAGCCTACAGCCCTAAGATGTCTCAGACAATTCTGTAGTTTGTGACTACAGCTGCCTTCTCTCATTTTGAAATTATCAGCTATTTCAAACTTAGCTGAATACCAACCTGTCTTGAGATTGCTAATAAAATGAGCTAATGAAATAGGCTCAAATGCTAAGCCCTCTTGAGATCGTTTCTCTTGTGTAAAATCAATATTAATGATCACCCCATTTCTTCCAATCAGTCAGCTGCTCCAGGCTTAATAGTTTTTGAAAGAATTAACCTTGTATTAATTGCAGAACTAGCTATAAATAAACAAATTAGCTGATTTATAATATTCCTGCATTCCAGTTAGCAGCTCATCTCTTAACATGAATGACAGACGATTTTAGAGTGATTAACTCATGTAGACCTTTTAGGAAAATGTGATTAGCAGTTCTGATTAGTGGCTCTGTGCTGTTTTTGCATTTGAGCATCAAAGAAAAAAGGTTTTGCTCCTGTTGAAGTTAATAGCAAGGTGCTCTGATATAAGAAGAATGTCACTTCAAGGTTGATTTATTTTTAAAGATAGGGTCTAATTAGTAGAAGTTGTCACTACAAGCCCCCTTGTCATCAGCTCTCTGCAGGAAGGCCCCTGTGTGTGTGTGTGTGTGTGTGTGTGTGCCCCAAGTCCATGGCTCTTCACAAGACTTCATCTCTCCCACACCTCAGAGCACCTGGCCCTAACTCAGGTGGCTCTGTTGTGACCTGGCAGAGACTCTGGGAAATGGCATCCACTTCCTGTGTGCCTTGGTGTTCTGGCCCAGGTGAAAACATGCAACTGTCAGGAGCAGGTCTAGCTGGGGAAAGGGAGGAGACAAATCCCTGTTCCACTGTGTGCTCCCTACAGCACACACCTGGGCAAGTACTGATATTCACCAACACTGAAAAATCAGCGTTCCTTTGGTACCAGTGATTCATACTGCCATCTTTGAACAGAAAGAAGCTGTTTGCCATTGCAGGTTGGGTTTGCATTGCTAGATCTTCATGTTCTACATCCTGACCAGCCAAGGCAAATCTACTTCTCTTTCTTGAATAATTAGAAAGTTGAGGAATGCTCTATACGAATTTTTTCAGCTTTCTGAGTATTTTGTCTGGAATAGTGGCTGTTCTTATTTTTTTACAACAAAACATATTTAATATATATGTAGTGTAATTTTGGACTCTGTTCTTGCTAAGTTAATGCCAAGTCCCCATTGACCTGAGTGCAGACAGAAATAGAATTCATTATTAATGTTTATCTGGGAAGAAGAGATTATTAAACAGATATGTACCTGTACCCTTGTCATGAAATCCTGACTCACAATCTTATAAATAACTTTTTTAAATAGGATATGACAAAAAAGCAAATGGCTTTGGAAAAAATCAATCTTCAGAAATGTCTACTATATTTTGAGAGTATTCATGGACAACCTGTAAGTATGCCATGGAAAGATAGGTAAATTAAAAATTATCTAACTTCTCTCACCAATATTTTTGGTATATTCAATATATTTAGATGAATTTTACACAATTAACATAATTTTAGTTATTTGAAACTAATTTTCAGATAGAAATGTTGTTTTCTGATACTGATGAATTTGGTTTATATGTTAAAAATTAAAGTAAAATAAAAAGTGGCTCTGTATCTCTCCATGATCGGAAAATGCAAGGTTTGAGGATTTAATTGGAAGATTATATATTCACAGGAGATTTGGCTCTGCTATCATGTATGATTAGAATGCTTATCAGCTGAGGAAGGTTTTATATAGGGCACCATCTGAGATATGAACTACAAAATTACATGACTTGTTGTATATGTTTGCCTTTACTACACAGCAGGACTTAAACTATTTCTTAAAATCTCTTCAAGGGACTTCATTGCTGAATCTAGGTGCAAATAAAAAAATGCCAAAATTAGAGATGATGATTTGAAAATTTGTCTACACAGCTGAGGAATTTCTTTTTTGATATCAATGTCTGTATTCTTGTGAATGTCTGTTTATGGCTAGTCGTTGTTGTGGTAAAGGGAACTTGCAACACTGTTTGTCTAAAAAAATGCTAGCTGTTAAAATTATGATCTGATTCTGACCTCCTTTTTGGTCATCTTCTTTGGGCTTTGAATGAGAGCTGGGGGATGGAGTGAGTATGCAAGAAGGGTATGAAGAAGTTATATTTCCTAAGAAGAAAAAAAAAGGAAATTATTAGTGCAATGTAGAGGTAAAAGAGACTTGATTCAGAAATAGGAGAGTAACTGGATGCCTTTGCAGCACAGGGTTCAGAGAGGGTGTTCTGAGGGCTGAAGCAGCTCTGTAACAGCAGCCTTGAAACACAGTGCAGTGTGCTGGGGCTGATGCTTGCCCTGTGATGTCTGGTATGGCTCAGCACCATCTTTATCCAGAATTACCTGACAAGGTCTGGCAGAGAGACCACTGAGCAGGTTTAAAGCAAAACAAATTACCTCTTCTGGCTTGTTTGGCATTCCCTGGAGCTCTTATGTGTTGTAGTTAAATGGAAAATGATGCCTGGGGAAGAGAAGTGGGATAGACAAGCCCTGACATTGCACAGTGAAGGGTGGCTCTAGAAGGTCCCCAAGGACTCCATCAGGCAGATGTGTGCAGAGTCACCAGCCTGTGATTTTCTGCTGTCCCCCTTGCTCCTGCTGACTGGAGCAAGCTGTCTTGTCTGTCTGAGCAGCTCTGGACTATTGTCTGTGCCATCAGCCACTCTGTGTCTCTTCAGACCTGCCCTGTGTTCACTCATCAGATTGGGTGCACCTGGGCCTCTCTGCAGTGCCAAAAATCAGTGAAATTGCACCCAGGGAGTGCTCACAGGTGTGGGAGCTGATGGGCAGAGGCTGATGGTGGACTAGGGAGCAAATGATCCTGTTTGGACATTTCACGACTGAGAAAAATGTTATTTTGTGGGTCCAGGGGTGTGGTGGCATGGTGTGGTTGGTTGGCTAGTGGGGCGGGGTGGGGGGAAGGTGGTTTGGCTTGGTTTCTAAAGGATGTGTCTGAGCACGACTGGCTGTTTAAGTGAGAGGTATTGTGTGATAGCAAAGCTGCTCTTGTGGGGCGGCTGTTTAGTGTCCAGCACGGCATGACTGTCAGCTGAGTTTATCCACAGGTAAGGTACTC